>JBBPBX010005021.1:50233-67579 GCA_038048925.1 Garcialebias charrua
CCGGGAGCTCGCCTCCATGTCCGCCTGGCAGCCTAAGATGTTGTCTGGACACCGAGCTAACATGCGAAAACGCGGACAAACAGCTGCGGCAGCCTTGGATGGGCTAACATGCTAACGGACGCTGCTAATGGCGGGGCTAACATGCTAACGCGGAGCAGCTTGTTTTGGATGGACGCCGCGGAGAAACGGCTTTCAGTACGTTATTAACTCTTTTTCTGGCTACAAATGTATGGAGTTATGCTAACAGTCCTTCCTGTAAACAGTTTGGACCGCGTGGAGCAGCACAAAGCTGCGGAGCTCGGACGTGCAAGAGCTAACATAAAAACAGACGAGACAAGCTTGATCAGCTCAAAGTAAGAAATTATTTTTTTATTTTTAGCCCTGGACTGTGTGTTTTTTTGATAATTATGTAGCTGTGTTAGGATAGGCGAAGTGCTTGGTAACTTGGTAACTGTTCATTACCTACATGTACGTGTATCAGTGGCGGCTCGTGTGGTTCTGACTTACGAATTTTCTACTTATGAATGATGCGTAGGAATGGAACTCGTTCGTAAGTCGGGACCACGTATGTACGTACATACATTCTACATACATACGTACGTACATACATACGTTCTACATACATACATACGTACGTACGTACGTACAGTATATATTTATTAATCAAAGCTTTATCACATTCATACACCAATGGGAAACACATCAGAGGAAATGAGGGGTTCAGTGTCTTCCCAGGGACACTTCAGCATGTGACTGCTGGTGGAATCGAACCACCAACTCTCCCATTGAAGGACGACTGCTCTAACTACTCAGCCACAGCCACCCAATCGGTACTAGTAATCGGTACAAGACTCATTGTTATATGTGCTAACAACTTTATAACTCTGCCAAACCTGCTCCAGTTCTTCTTTAAAAGAAAGAGTTAAAGTAGACTCTAGATTGGAAAGCTCCACTGCATGAGTCTCCTCCAACTCGAGCCTCAAAGCATCAAGTAACTCCTGGAAAAGAAATACAAAAATAATACTTCATATCTGAGAAGAGCAAAGTAGAAATTTAATAAAGCAATAAATTCAATATATTCAATATAAATAGTCTGTAGGATGAGTTAAGCCTGGAATACACTTGAGCGTACATGAAGTACGCCACTGTACGCGCGCATTTTGTGCGCATGCTTTTGCTGCTATAGCTCGGCTTTTATCAGCTTTCAAACGCTCGCGTTCTCGCTCCAGATCCTTGTTGTAATATGAGCAGCTGCGCACGGAGGGGACTCAACTGAGCTCGCTGATTGGTCACTTGCTGACACGCCTACTGAAATGATTGACAGCTTTCAGTCAGCTCATGTAGCTCGCTGAAGAAAGCTGCGGTGTTCTCATGCGGTGTTTCTACTATATATGTTATAAAAAGTTCTCTCAGAAATAAAAATAATAACAGGGAGCGCTTTTCCTGCAGCACACAGCCCACCAGGGAATATTTAAAACATCGCGCACCCAGGTAGGACCTGAATTCATTCATTTCATTCATGGAGTGAACGGAGGAAGAAGCGGTTACTTGACTTTAGGCAAAAAAACAAAAGAAAAGGCCCGATCAGCGATAAAGAAGGGGAATTTATTTCATTTGTGTAACATACAAAACAGTCCGGCGCCGGGGAAGTTTATGGTCAGACACCGCGCAAGCGTCCGCGGTCGTAAAAAAAAAGCTTTGCGCGTACATGCCCTGAGGGGCTACGCGGGGCTACGCTTTTGCCTTGACGTACGTACGTTGCGTATAGGCGTATCGTGAGAACGCTCGAGTGTATCTCGCCCTTTAACCTCTTACCTTTTGTTTGTCCAGTTTGGCACTATCAGCGAGAACATCCAAGTCCTCTTCAGCTTCAACTTGAGACAAAATACTGAAACAAAGAAAAGGTATAGGTACTCAGATACATGTCAAGATTGTACCCAGTAAAAAAGTCCCAGGCAGACAACTGACATACTTGTCATCTGTCAGAAGCACAGAGTCCTCCAAGGCACTTTCCACCAGCCTCAGCTGGAGCAGAGCAATTTCCTCTTTGTAGCTCTCCTCTGATGCATGCAGCCGCTTCTCAAAATAACTGGGGAAGATAACAGAAATATGTTTACTCTGTGGAGCACCGAGCAAGCAGACTGACCACTATCACTTCAGACATAATTCAGATATCAGTTTATCTTCCAAACGATAAATCAAATGCATCAAAATAATTTTAAGAAGCGCTTTTGTAAGAGCCTGTGTGTCTTTACCTCCTCAAGTTTTCCAGCTCAGCCTCATTCTGCTCTTTGATTTCTCGCTTCTGTTCATTAAACTCTGTCTTTAGGCGCTCCATCTCGGCAACTTGAGCAGAACGAGCCAACAACTGCTCCTTGAGCTCTGCAAGACAGCAAAGCAAAAAGGAAAAGGGTAAAAACACAACTGGGAAAATGCACATTTAATTGATATCGAAGCACAAAGTTATTATTATAGTGTCATATTTATGAGTACAAAGAAGAGCAACTGTTAAGTGTAAGGTGCATTTGTTTCTATTACAGAGATGATAACTAACTAGTCTTAAACTGTCTAATATTTAAATGAACACCTCAGATTGAAAAAAGAAAGAAAATGCAGTCGAGCTGTTGTGAGGCTCATGACGTCATCTCACCTCCCAGCTCTTGACGGCTGGTCCTCATGCTTTCCAGCTGGGTCCACAGTTGGTCCATTTCCTGTTCTTTGCTTTGAATGAGTAAATCTTTCTCTTCTTTCAGGTGCAAAACCTGATCAAGAGGGAGAACATCAGTTAGAAATTTAAAGCATGACGTATTCGTACGTTTCCTGACCTCACTTCTAAATGCAGTTATTTTCGAAGGCCCTACAAACAAACTATTTCAAGGCAATTTGAGATTAAAAAATATTTTAGATGCAACTTAGAGAAGTTACACTGACCTCTTGTTGCAGTTGCTGCACTTTCTCTTCAAGGTGGAGTACTTGATGCTCCTTCTCTTGCAGAACTGCTTCGTGTTCAAGAACCAGCTTCTCTACAGAATCTGATGAGCAAAGATTTAAAAAAAATTAAACACACTTTAAAATCAAGTGATAGGATAAATGCAGCAATTCTTCTGAATTTTTAACATCTGCAAATCAAGTGGTCATTTTTATCCACTTTCATGTACAGTATATTTTAATGTAATAGAAATAATTGACTGTAAATTATATACACCGTAATTTCCGCCGTACACGGCGCACCATCCTATAAGTTGCATCAGGCCAAATATGTCTAATAAAGTGGAAAAATCCATAAATAAGTCTCTTTGCCATATACAGTACATCACATCTATTATGCGTCACCGCTGACAACTCGGAAATGTGGGCCGGTGTTGTGCCAAAAATCGATAGGTTGCCAAATGGCGGCCGCGGGAGCGTTCATGGGTAGCCTGGTTAAAACCAGACCCTTGTCCTTCACTTCGCTTCGTACTAGGGTCTGGGACTTGTCTCATAGACAAGGATTTCTCCGGTCGATTTTTGACCGGACCAATCAGAGAACAGAAGGCGGAGTTTTGAACGACGTCGACTGACGTCGTCAGTTAAAATGGCTGCCGCCACGAAGGAATTTTCAATAAAACAAGGTAAAAAACTATTATTTCTTTGCTGAGAAAAAATATATTTCTTAGCTGACGTTATATCAGAAGTGTTCCTGAGCTTAACAGTTCCTAAATCAATTCACGAAATGGTCAAATCTGCTGGATTTAAATTGTTTCGGTTTGACATTTTCCAAACAGCCTCGGGTGCGCTACGAAAATAAATGATAAAAAATCGAATTTTATCTCAAATGTTTCATCTAGGCCAACAGTCAGTAAATTAGAGCCATATAATTACACACTGGTAGCAGAAAAAATATCCACCGAGTGGTTTCTGAGCTATTTATCTGATAGCCTGGACCTCGCCAGGCTAAACTAACAAAACTCCGCCTTCTGTTCTCTGATTGGTCCGGTCAAAAATCTACCGGAGAAATCGTTGTCTATGGGAGAAGTCCCAGACTAGTACGAAGCGAAGTGAAGGACAAGGGTCTGGTTTTAACCAGGCTAGTCCATGGGATGACTTTAACAAGAATTTAACAAGACTAACACTTAAAAACAATTATTTGCTCAAAATTATAGTAAAGGTGTGTCTCAGTTTAACTTTTCCATAATAAATGCACTTCAATGGTCAAATCAGCTGCATTTTGCTGGTGCAGTGCAGAGAAATGAAGCTGATTTGATGGTTACTCCAAGCGAGCTGGACGAAGATGGCAGGCTATGGCAAGCCGATTGTGTCATTAATAGCCATTTACCTATTACATGTCACAACAGCAAGCCATGCAGGAGTGCCATCTAGTGGCTGAAAATGGTAGTGGTCAATATTTTCAGTTAGAATGAATGAAAATGGTCATATCGCAGCCAAAAATTGGTTCATAAATATAGAGAAAATCCATAAATAAGTCGCTTTGGTGCATAAATTGCAGGGCTTGTAAATTACGCAAAAAAAACTGCAACTTATAGGCCAAAAAATACAGCAATTTGAAACACAGAGGACGATTCTTTAAAGCATATAATTTCCTTAATGGAGGAGAAACATGTATGCTGCAGCTCACCGGCAGCAGCATCTCTGTCAGCCCAGACTTGTTTGTGTTCCTCTAGTTTTTCGGCTTGAGCTTTACTGCTAGTTTGGAGTTCCTCCAGTCTGGTTTTTGTCTCCTGCAGCTCTGAATGGGTTTGCGACAGAGCAGCTTTGGCATCTGTTAGAGCTTTGCTCGTCTCTGTGAGGGAGGTCTGCTTGCTGCTCAGCTCCGTCTGGGTGGCATTGAGGCAGTTTTTGATCTCTGATAGAGACCTTTGGGCATTTTGTTCTGCCTCTGTCTCCCACTGATCTCTTAAAACCTAAAAACACAATATTATGGATTACTTTTTTTTTTAAACACACATGGAAAAAAAAAAGGTACTGAAACTGGACCTGTATCTCTTTAGTCTGCTTTTCCTCCATTAAAGCTCTCTCCTGAGCAACACGAATCTCCCACTGCTGCTTTAATTCATCTGAAGAGACACACACAAAAGGACTCATTAGGTACAAGTGCTTGAAAGTTACATCTGCCACTGTGTTCTGCTTTTACAGAGCAGCCCATAATGCTTCACGTGCTGTTGAGTGCACCAAATAAAGCCTACAGAAACACACACTTAACAACTGGAGAAGCACTCTGGCCTGTACTCACCCAACTCTTGTTTGTGCAGCTCCAGCAATCTATCCTGCTGCTCCTGACTCTGCTGTTTGATTTGGTCCAGATCAGTCTGATGGTGGGCCTCTACGAGTGATAGTTCCTGGGCGAATGTCTCTTCCATGGAGTCCTGAACCTTGCTGAGAGCAGACTCTTGCTCCAGCTGAGACGTGTGAACTGTGGTCAGACTCAGGCGCACGGCTTCAAGCTCCACGGTCTTTTGGACCTAAAAACAGTTTGTAATTTGAGATTTGTTGTAATGCAAACTGTGAAATGTAAAGGGGCACATCTATATTTTAGATACAGATCACACTATTAACTGTTATTAAAGTTCAGGAGAATAAAAAGTTAATATTTATCTCGTGAATAAGGATGTTAGAATGGGTTAAAAGAGTAATTCAGATAATACTTGTGCCTGCTGCAGCTCAGCCTGATGGGCTGCTTCCATGCTCTCCCTCAGCTCCAAGGACACCTCTGCTCTTAGCTGATCGAGCTCCTCGTTGTGCTGGGCAGTCAGCTCTAATATCATCCTCTCATGCTCGCGTTCGTTTACCTGAAGAACAGAATTACAAGAAGGAATATTGGTGAAAAAAATAAACATTTTTGTTGGCGAGTTATACTTCAGTGACTTGGCGATACCTGTTTGATCAGGCTGATCTGTCGAGTTTGTTCTTCCTCCATTTTGACTTGCTGCTTCTGCAGCTCTGTCTCCACGTTGGTTTTTAGTTTAGAAATCTATGTATTCAAAAAGAACATATTAATGCAATTATATTGTTTCACAATCATAAACGTACTTGAATGTAGGCCTGTCACAATAACATATTTTGCTGGGTGATAAATTGTCTCAGAAATTATTGTGATAAACGATATTATTGTTTGAAATTTGACAATACTGTAATTAGTAATTACAGTATTGTCAAATTTAAGAAGAAATGTTGGTTAATTTGCTTTGAATGTGGTACCTTTTTGGACCACCGGATGGCACTATCAGACAGTTTGAACCGAAGGATGGGTAGTGAGGGAGCGAGCAGCGTGTCTCTAAGAAAAATGGGAGGGAGACGCCTTGACGTGACTTGGACTGTCTCTCTTTCCTTTTTTTCAGTTATCAAAAATGGTGGAAGCTCAGTGTGGTTTGAGCTCTTTAGCATTTGTCACACAAAGCTTTTAATAAAAAAAATAAAATCAGTAAACAAGTTCTCCGCTTCTTTTTGCAGAGAAAAACAACTTTTTACAAGAAGACACAGGTTTCAACCATGAATTTTGGAGCTTCGACAAGATGGAGGTTTTTTTTCCCCAGAGGTCAGCCTGTTAGCTTAGTTCGTAGCTTAGCTTCTCAGCTTAGCCGATTTTAATAATACAAAAACGTGATTTTGGATTATTAAAACAGATTTTAAAGAGAAAAGCAAAAGGGAAGAGTCAGTGAAGAACACCAGAGTTGAGCCTTTTGTCATCCAGTGTCTTCAGAAAGAGACATGAATAATAATAATAATGTCACATTTTTTTCATCTGTGTATGTTTCCATACAAGACGAAATTTGACTCTGCATTTAACCCAATCACCACCAGGTGGGGCAGTGGGCAGCTATAGAAAGTGCGCCGGGGAGCATTTGGGATGAGGTGTGCTGCTCAAAAACACCACAAGTTATGCCGTGACTGGGGTTCGAACCTGGGTCCTTCGGGTCCCAAGTCGGTTCCCCTGCCACTACACCATCTTGGCCTAAACTATAAAGCTGATAAATGAGAATAATGTTGATAATTTTCATTTATCTTGAGAATGATTTATTGTTTATCGCGACAGGCCTACTTGAACGTTCAGCATCTACGTCCTCTATGAAACAAATGTACAGTGTAATCCCACCTCTTGCTGATGTTTTTCCATCAAATCTTTCATCTCCTGCTGATGAGAAGCCTTTAGCTTTTCTGTAGCCCCCTCCAGAGCCAAGACGTGCTTTTCAAGAAGAGCCTTCACCTCCTCTTCCTTCTCCTTCATCTGTTCTTCCAACAGATGAGTGGTACTAAGGAGTTTCTCTTTTTCCTGCCTCTCCTCCTCCCATTTCTCCTTCTCTTCAGCCAACTTAGTATCAAATCATGTTGTGTGCCATATTAATAACTCAAATTAATCAAACAGAACAAATATTCACGTCACTGTAATTCACATCTTACCTCAACATCTTTGGCTTTCAGTATGTTCTCAAACTGTTCAAGCTCCTCTTCTAGGACCTGTTCCATCTTTGTTATCTGTTCGTCCTTCTGTTGTTCTCTTCTCTTGCCCTCTTCGGTCTGCTTCACAGAATGAGCCTGGGCCTCTTCCAAACAGGCGAGGCTCTGTCTCAGACAGGAGATACGAGAATCCAACTCGTTTTTTTCTTTATTAGCACAGTCCAGACTCTCATGGCTCTTCAATAATTCTTGCTGCAGCATCTCCACTTCTGTTTGGATCTTTAAAACCTGCACTTGTGTTGTTTCAAGCTCCTCTGATACAGCGTCAAGCTCTAAGGTCTTTTGATTTAATGAGGTTGATGTGGTTGTCAGTTCTGTTGTCGTCTCCTCTAACTTTGATACAAGATGCTCAAAGTAAGCCTTGAGAAGACAAATATAAACACATTTTCATGCAAAAATAAATTTTTCTTGTCAAATTATAGCTTCTATTTAAATTCTGAAGAATATCTATATTCTTGTTGAGTCACATTACAAACACTTATTGCAGTAGTTTACCTGTAATGTTTGCATTTGGATGTCATCTTTGGGTTTTGTGGTCTCTTTGGCAAAATTTGCACTCAGCTCCATCTCCTGCGGAGACGATACGTTCAGCAGCTCCTGCTGATTCTGATGAGACGAGAGGACGTCTTCCTCTCCGTCCCCATTCAGCTTTCCTGCCAGTTCATCTTTCTCCTCTGGTGGACAGGTGGCAGGAACTAACAGAGAGGTTTCCGTAGTGCTCTCAACTTCTTGTCCCTTCAATATTACAGCATTTTCTCTTTCTTCAAACAAGGCACCAAGTTTGTTTATAAGATTTTCTTGTTCATGAGCTTTCAAGTTCATCTCTTCTTCAATGTTTCTTCTCTTCTCCTGCTCTTCTTCAAGTTCAAAGAGAGCATGCCTGAGCTCTTCTGTTACTTGAGCCCACCTAAAAGACAGACAAGATCATTTAAAATATTTACCTGGCTAAGAGAACAATTCTACACACACAATTAGGCCTGTCACCATACATTTTGCTGGGCGATTCATTGTCTCAGAAACTATTACGATAAATGATAATATTGTTTGAAATTTGACAATTAGTACCGGCAGAGCCATATAAAGTGAGAGTTGCGACACTTCCATAGAGTTCCATTGTAAGAATGGTATGCGGAAGTCACGTGGGTCATGGAGGGGGCGATTTGTTCCATGGCTCTGGTTACAGTCTGAAGCTGCCTGCAGTAGCGCTCCGTCGCCGCCAGAGGGCGCAGTTCCACAAGGTTTCCATAGCCGTAGTTTGGAACGATTGACCGCCTGTCGGCGAGATCAAAGCGTGTCAGAACTCTATATATATATGGCTCTGAGTACCGGTAATTGTCAAATTTAAGAAGAAATGTTGGTTAATTTTGTGTGTAGTACCTTTTTTGACCACCAGGTGGCAGTATAAAACGGTTTGCACCAAAGGATGGATAGTGAGGGAGCGAGCAGCGTGTCTCTTTAAGAAAAATGGGAGGGAGGCCCCTTGACATGACATGGGCTCTCTCTCGTTCCTGTTTTTTGGTTCTCAAAATGGCGGACGCTCTGTGTGGTTTGTGCTCTTTAGCATAGCATTCTTCACACAAAGCTTTTAATAAAAAAATAAAATACAAAAAATCAGTAAACAAGTTCTCAGCTTCTTTTTGCAGAGAAAAAAATAATTTTTACACGAAAGCACGGGTTTCAACCGTGAATTTTGGAGCTTTGACAAGACGGAGACTGACCCATCTCCCCAGCCCTCAGGTCAGGTTGCAAAACCTGCTCTTTCGGGCATGGGCCAACCAGGTCATGAAAACCCATTCTCGCATGAACTGGATTTAGACCTGCACGACGTGTGCAAATGCACTGCTGTGAAGCTCAACATCCAGTGGCCTGACGTCCAAGTCGAGGCAGTTCTCTCACATTTTGACAGGAAAAAAACTGCCAAAAGTGAAGAAATCAGGCAAACAACTCCTGCCACTGTTCCCAGAGCTGCTGGAAGAACTGTTCGTCTCCTGGTGCAGCAGACTCTTTAAGGAGAAACATCCAGTGGTGGGAAGGTGGTGCTGGCCTCTATGCACATGAAAAAGTGTGTTCTCCGCCAAATGCCTTCAGACGCCGGCAGGTGCAGCACACCTGCACTCAAAGACTTCCATATCGGCGGGTGGCCCTGCTCTACCCTCCAGATCAGACCATTTTCAGTCCAGCCT
This sequence comes from Garcialebias charrua, assembly GCA_038048925.1. Lineage (NCBI taxonomy): Eukaryota > Metazoa > Chordata > Actinopteri > Cyprinodontiformes > Rivulidae > Garcialebias > Garcialebias charrua. Next base: position 59,869 of record JBBPBX010005021.1, read on the forward strand.
GATTAAGGACCATGGGAGACCGGGCATTCTGTGTGGCTGCCCCCCGCCTATGGAACTCCCTCCCCGACTACCTGAGAGCTCCACAGTCACTGTCTGACTTTAAACAAGGCTTAAAGACTTTTCTTTTTAAGCAAGCCTATTCTGCCTCCATATGATTTTATCTTTGATCTTGGTTGATATTATTATTGATTTTATCACTTGTTTTATTTATTTATTTATTTTTCAAGCAGGCCTATTCTGCCTCCACATGATTCTGTCTTTAATCTTAGTTGATATTATTATTATTGATTTTACTTGATTTTATCACTTGTTTTATTTGTTGTAGCACTTTGAGATATTTATTAATGAAAAGTGCGGTATAAATTGAATTTATTATTATTATTATTATTAAATCATATAAACAGCTGCGCTGTCAGTAAGTGCTCTGAACGTCTCCTGCACAGTCATAACTTCCTATGCAGAGCTGGAGGAGCAGATGACCTGACCACCTCATTGCATTATGGGACAACGTGTGCTTCACTAGTACCAATCACTGTCTCCAGCTGCACAAAGTGGTGATCCAGGCTTTGGGCAGAACCATGGGGATGACGGGAAAAAAAAGTTCAATGGCCCACAAGCCCAGCTGTAAAACATTTTATTGAAGTTATTATCTCAGGGAGGGAGTGGTGGTGCAGAGGTTAGAGAAGGTGGACCAGTGATCGGAAGACTTTCGGTTCAACTCCTGGTATAAACAACATAAAAATGTGGGTGGGAAAGGTGAAGCACCCACACCTGCCTCCACCCTCATTTGCCTCACTCTGGACCCTTGAGCAAGGCCCTTAATCCCCACTATCTGTTCCACACAGAAGGATGTGGTAGCTCAGTGTTGTGTCAGGAAGGGTATCTGGTGTACAAACAATTGCAAAGTCTTTGTGCAACTTAATTCGCATGGCGACCCCTGAAGAAGGGAGCAGCTGAAACATAAAAAAAAAAAAAAATCTCATGCCAAAGAAAGGCAGCAGCAGAATGCAGGTGTTCTAAGACTCTGAAAAAGCACCTGAGAAATCAAGATGACTCCCACCTCCCTGCTGCGCTTCCTATGTCACGGCGATTGGTTTACGTCAATAACCTTAAAGACGTTTATTTCACATCCCTATTTGTCTGTCAAACAGAAAATACCTCTGGTTTGCTTAGCAGGTACAGTACAACACCTTGTACTCCCTTGTGAACTCTTGATAAGTCCAAGTGTTTGTGAAATGCACAGAGGCAGCTGTGGGTCTGCTCAGGAGGCGGGGCATCCGAGTGTCAATGTATGAAGATGACTGGCCGATGGCAGCATCCTCTCACCGTGAAGCTGCAGACCACACAGCTGCATTAACACAGCACAAGATGGACCTGGGGTTCAGCACTTTGGTTGGCCTTGTCGCTGTGTTAAGTGCTCTATACTGTAAATAAAATGGTATGGTAAAATAAACATGGAGAAAAGCGTTCTGCTTCCTTCTCTGAACCTATCTTTCGTAAGTCTCTCTCTGGACTCAGTTCAAGCCAGAGTGAGCCTGACAAAGGACAGAGTGAAAGCTTTGATGGACTGCCTGCCCATGTTTTACAGGGGAAATCAGGTATCACTTGTTGCTTTTGGGGTTAATGGCATCAGCTCTGGTGGTGGTCCCACTGGGATGTCTCCACATGAGAGGAATACAATGCTGGGTGGTCTCAGCTGAGACTGAATCAACACATTTGTCACAGAGTGAGAGTTACTGCAGCCTGCACTGTAGCACTAGGCCCCAGGCAAGATTATACCAGTGCTCTGACCCAGGGCATACCGATGGGAATTGTGCAGAAGAGGTAAGTTGTCACAACAGATGCCTCCCTGTCAGGATGGGTATCTGCTCAAGGAAAACTGTGAAGGGGTCTTGAGGCCCAAAAATGCTCTCAGCCCACATAAACCATTTGGAGTTGCTAGCTGTTCAGCTAACAAAAACACTTATTTCCCCTCCTAGATGGACACTGTGTGTTGATCAAGACAGATAACACCACTGTGGTAGCTTATATCAACAGGCAAGTGCCATGAGATAATTGAGGCTTCACATGCTGGCCCACAAACTGATCATTTGGAGCAGCAAACTTTTCCTGTCTCTGAGGGCCACTCGTGTTCCTGGACTGCTGAACTGTGGAGCAGATCATCTCTCCAGGGGGAACCCTCTATATGCAGAGTGGAAAGTCCATTCAGAGGTGGCCAGGCTGCTCTGGCAGAGGATTGGACTACCATCTGAAGGTCTGTTTGGCCCACAGGAGAACCGTGTCCCCTGTTCCTCTCTCTGCATGATCAGGGTTCACCTCTGGGAGTGGATGTGCTGTGTTTCAACGTTACTAAACATCGATCAATAAGTAAAAACAGAGGACACCCGAGTCTCTGAATGACAACAAAGATGGGGTTTACTTGCACACAAGTGGCCCCAGGCCCTGCTTTATGAATTTCCTCTTATAGCTCTAATTTCAGTTCAATGCAGTTTATTTAGATAGCACCAAGTCACAACAGATATTGTTGCAGGGCACTGAACAGAAACATTTGCATACATAAAAAGTGAAATGGTAAAGTTCTCTATAGGAAGCAGCATAGTGTTGAATCTTCACTTTGTTACAGTCTCCCATCCTGAGCAAGCACAAAGGAAATAGTGGAAAGGAAAAACTCCCTCTTTACAGGTAGAAACCTCCAGCCGAACCAGGCTCAGGATGAGCCGCTATCTGCTTCGACCGGCTGGGGTTGAGAGGACAGGAAGGAGAAACAAACAGTTTCTATAGGAGGAAAGACAAAAATAATAATTTCACCCGCGTCAGCCAGAGGGCCTGTCAGGGAGTCTCTTTGCACCTTACTGACCATCAAAACACTGGTTAGCCAATAAAATGCAGCCCCTCTGGGAGGAGCCGTGGCTTCTGGCTGCACGCAACATCCTGCTGCCTCAGGCACGGGGACAAATCTTTCACCCCACATAGAAAGTACACGATGAAAATGTAATTGTAAATGGATTCAATCATTACTTTGTTGACGTTGGAACCAACCTTGCTTCAACAATACCTAAGGTGAACAATGATGTGAACTATTTAATTGATGATTACCCTGAAAGTATGTTCCTGCATGGAACTGATAAATATGAAATAATGAATGTCGTTAATAAATTTTTGGACAAAAGATCAAAGGATTATATGGAAATGGATATGATGTTTGTAAAGCACATACTGGGACATGTAATCGAACCATTTACATATATATGCAATTTATCATTTACAAAAGGAGTATTTCCTGACAAAATGAAGGTGGCCAAGGTGGTACCTCTGTTTAAAGGAGGTGACAAATGTGAGTTTAATAACTATCGACCGATATCCTTGTTACCACAGTTTTCTAAAATATTGGAGAAATTATTTAGTAACAGATTAGACCAATTTATTGAAAAACAAAATATTTTAACCAATAGCCAATATGGTTTCAGAGCAAAAAATTCTACATCCATGGCGCTTGTGGATTTTATTGAACAAGTAACAACTGCTGTGGACCAAAAACAGTATTGTGTGAGTGTGTTTGTTGACCTAAAAAAGGCGTTTGATACGGTCGATCATAACATTCTTTCTGAGAAATTGTATAAATATGGTATCAGAGGATTGACTCTGAAATGGGTGTGCAGTTACTTAAATAACAGGAAACAATTTGTGCAGATAAATGATGTAAGATCAGATTACTGCACCATTACATGTGGAGTACCTCAAGGATCTGTAATTGGTCCAAAGTTGTTCATCCTGTATGTAAATGATTTGGTTAAGGCGTCCAGTCTCCTTAAATGTGTTCTTTTTGCAGATGACACAACTTTTTTTTGTTCTGGTATGAATGTTGAACAGTTATTGAACTTAATGATGATTGAGTTTAATAAAATTCAAAATTGGTTTAGACTCAACAAAGTATCGTTAAACTTAGATAAGACTAATTATATGATATTTAGCAATAAAAATAAAAATATTGATGTTTCATTCAAGATTGACAATTCAGAAATCTGTAGAGTATATGAGGCAAAGTTTTTGGGTGTCATCATTGATGATAAATTATCTTGGAAGCAACACATAAATTCAGTTAAAATGAAAATATCGAAATCTGTTGCACTTTTTTATAGAGTCAGGTATCTACTGAATGATAAAGCTTTGTGTTTGTTGTACAATACAATTGTTGTGCCACATCTGATTTACTGTATTAATGTTTGGGGAAAAGCATGTAAAACAATTACAATGCCCATTTTTATATTACAGAAGAGAATTATAAGAATTATCAAGGGTAAACATTATTGTCATCCTTCGAATATATTATTTTGTGAACTGAAGTTTTTGAAGTTCCCTGATTTAGTGGATTATAACATCTTGTCATTTATGTATAGAGCGCATCATAATGCATTGCCTTCTAATATCCAAAATAATTATGTGAAAAGATCCAGCAATTATAATCTTAAGGGGAAGGATGTTTTTCTTAAACCGCAATTCAGAACCAGTTTGAAGGGAAGATCTACACCAATTCAAGGTGTTGGACTGTGGAACGATTTGGAGTTAGATGTTAGGGAAGCTAAATCAATCTCAATATTTAAGAAACTGGTAAAAGTCCATATGCTAAAAAAAATATATGAATGTATTTCATGAAAAGTGTTAGATAATTGAAATATCGCTTGAGTTATTTATGTGTTTTGAATTTTTTTGAATTTGTTTATTTGAATGGTTTATTGGATAACAAAGGAGCAGATATTATAAGATTTTTTTCTTCATCTGCTGCCTTTCATTTTATATATACTATGTTTTGTAGTTAGAGTAGAGATATGTTAATTGTTATGTTATGTATTTTAATTTTGTTATGAAATGAATAAAGACTTCCAAAAAAAAAAAAAAGGCTGGCTCTGTGGGCATGGCCCATGAGTGGTTCAACCTTCAATCTGTAGGACTCCCACAAAGTGTGACTGAGAATGCAAGGGCACCTGCAACAACATCTCTATGTGAGTGCAAATGGTCCATTTTGGAGAAATGGTGCTCTGACATTGAAGCTTTTTCTACTATTAAAGTTTATTTGGCTGCTATTTCAGCCTGCCACATTGGCTTTGAGGGGTACACAGCAGGCCAGCATCCGAGGAAGAGGTAAACATCTTTGAATAAACTGTCTGTGCAGTGACAGCCCTTTATATATGGGGAGGACCCTACCCTCCTCGACACGACAGGCTTTTTTCCAGCCAATCCTGACTGGTGTAAATTACAGGTAGTCCCCGACTTACGAGCGCTCTTACCTACAAGGTTCCGGACTTACGAGCTGGCGAACGAACAGTAAAGTTGTACAGAACATACAAAAAATACAGCACTTTTATGTGTTTTTAGATGAAAGTGTGTCAGCTAACCGTTTGGAAACAAATTTCTGAGCATGTTTATGAACTAGTATGAACATTTGTGATGAAAAACGAGTGTTCGTATTAGCGCTAGCATAAATTTTCCGACTTACGACCGAAAATCCGGACTTACGAGAACACGTGTTTCGTGTTCCGACGTATGAATTTTCGTCTTACGAGAGCCTCGCAGGAACGGAACTCGCTCGTGAGTTGGGGACTACCTGTACCGTAATATAAGCTTAAGATGAGGTCACACCGAGCGCGTTTGAAATTGAGAAGAGTGTCTCACATTGGGACATTCATACTATGTTGATATGAAAAAAAATAAACATTAAAAACAAGTTCAAATTTGTCCATTTGTCAAAACTGCTCTCCAGTAAATTGGGCACAGCCTAAGACTGTTTTGCAGGATGGGTACACAAAAACAGGGTGCAATTTTCAAATCTAGGTGCTCAAAACGCAGGCACGTGGCTTATCGTTCACTTGGTTTCAAACACTCAAATTCAGAAACTTACCTGCTCCTTGCTTCCTCCAACTCTTCTGAACTCTTGAGGACTTCCTCCCGTAACACATTCAGTTCACGCTCCTTCAGAGCCAGCTCCTCATGGAGCTCCTCACACTGCTGATTCGATAAAACATTTCCCACGCCTGCATCTCCAAACTGCTGCTCTGACATTTGGCACAATCCCATCTCACCAGAAGTGGAATCAAGAAGCCAAGGAACAAAAGATCGAGGACTAGAGTCGCCAGCTTCTGGGGCAAAGTACTGTGAGCTGGTGACATCGGAGACGTTTTCATTTTCTTCACAGACACGGTTTGAAATTGACAGCAGAGGCTGGTCTCCAAACACATCAGTGTTGAGCTCAAAACTGTGAACAGAGGCAAAAAGAGCAGCAGCATTTATCTTGTTGTTTTGATGGCTAATAACAAATAAGTGGGTATAAAAACTAAATGTCTCTCACCTGCAGTCTGCAGATAGGTCCAGCTGACTGCACTGTTCAAAGCTTGTATTAATCACTGAAGATTGTGAATGTACAAGAGGAGCCGAACACAAGTACCGCTCCATTAAAATATTACCACATAGTGATTTATTTAGACTTTCCTGATCCAATTCAGTTTCCCAGTTGGCTTCATCTATACTATTCCTCTCAGAGCTACAACCAGCTTTAGCTTGGTTCTGACGGTTTTTTGAAACTTTTAGTCCTTCATCTTCTCCCTCTCGCCTCTTAAGTTCGTTTTCACTCTCATCCAACAGCAGCCTGACATTTTCAACCTCCTCTTCCAGTCCCTTAATCTTCTCCTCCTGTCTCAGTTTTTCTTCCTCAAAAGTGTGGAGACGAAGAGCAGAACTGGCAACATCCTCACTAAGTCTCCTTGCAGCGTCTTCCTCCTCCTGAAGCTTTTTCCTCAGCTCCAGCACTTCTCGGTTTAACGTCTCCTTCTCCTCTTTGTACTGTTGTACCTCAAGGCACTGTGTTTGTGCTTGATTTAAATGGATCTGAAGGGTTTGTAGTTGTGCATCTTTTGCGTTGCGCTCCTTTTCCCGCTCCCGCTTCTCCTCCTCCAGTAACAAAAGCACATGTTGGTTTTTCCCCATCTCCTTTGCGAGTTCAGCACTTATGCGTTGGCTGTTCTTCCGTTCATCTTCTAACTCGGTCATCAGCTTGTGCAGAACAGTGTCCGTCTCTGTGTCATTGTCTGTGTTGAAACATTCAGGACTTGCACTTCCCGATGCTTTTGATGTGGCCTCTTTGTGATTGATGTTTGCAGCCTGGGTGGAAAGGCCATGGTGATGCTCTACAACATCAGATGCTTCGGCCTCCGACTGACCTTTAATTCGTTTAAACTCTACACTGGTCTGCGTGAAAAATAAAATAAATAAATTAGGAGCATGGAAACAATAAAGCAATCCTAAATGTTGCAACTTTGAAAGGCACTTACCTGTTGGATCTGTTTCTGTAGAGCCTGAATTTGTCCAGCAAGTGACTGTGCCTCTAGCTGTACCTGGTCTCTACTCGACAGGGCTTCCTGAAGGTTGTAACTAAGTTTGGCAATTATTTCATTACGCTTCTCAACAGCCTCCTGCAACTGCTGCAAAAAACAAAGCATGAAGCAATTTTAGTAAAAAAAAAATTATTATTATTATTTTGTTCAAATTCAGTAGTAGATTGCGTGGGTTCCGTACTTAGACCCCCCGCAAAAAGTGAAAAACCACAAAGTAGAAATAGTAGTACAAGTAGTAAGTAGTAGTTTATTTTAGTGTGTGTGTGTGTGTGTGTGCGTGCGTGCGTGCGTGCGTGCGTGCGTGCGTGCGTGTGTGTTCAACCTTT
>JBBPBX010005022.1:0-17112 GCA_038048925.1 Garcialebias charrua
TATACAGGTAGTCCCCAATTTACGAGATCTTCGTCTTACGAGATAGTTGTAGTAACGGAACTCGCTCGTAAGTCAGGGATTACCTGTATATTTTGAATTATTTGTCTGTGATGGACTGGAGACCTGTCCAGGTGTCCCCCACCTCTCGCTGAGTGATGGTTGGACATGGACACCAGTGACCCCCGAGACTCGAAAAGGAAGAAGTGGTTAAAGATGATGGATGGATAAATTATTTGCTCCTAGATTTTTCTTTTTCTTTCATTGTTTTAGAGAAATCCAGACAACTGATCTAACCTAATACTGGCAATTTAACTAACTGAATTTTATGCACTCCTGTATTATTTGTTCCTATTTTTGGTATAAATATCAAACGATGCAAAAAAATTGATACAGTAAAGATCCTAAAATTATTGTTTTAAAATAAATGCTCCATTTGTTTACATTGTTGTTTATTCTTTTCAGCTTGTTAGTTACAGTAACTGAAACTAAATTTATGGCCATTTCAATAGAAAAATCGTTTCTAAATCGAAAATCTTTTCTGAATCGAAAAATCAACTTTGAATCGAATCGTGACACCAAAAATCGGAATCGAATCGATTCACCAGACACAGAGATTCGCACCCTTACAAGATGCAACTTGTCTGTTGCTTCCTTAGCTAGAGAACTTTACTAATTGGCTTTTCTATGTACTGTATGCGAATGTTCCTGTAAAGTGCCCTAAGACAGACAACTTTGTTGTGATTTGGCGCTATATAAATAAACTGAATAGGCTATATGCCACGGGTAGTGGTGACGTACTTCCGTTAAAATGTGGGCCGTACGCTGCACTTCCGGTTCTGGTCGACAGCAGTTGTTGTTAGCGGTAGCTTCTAGAACCAGACCATGTAAAAGACACAAATGGTAAATTATCTGCGAGCTACTGGTACAACAAGAGAGTTTTGTTGTGTGCCGTTGTGTCCAGTGAATAGCAGGGACAATAGAGCGCTTAGTTTTTAACATTTAATGCCAGAGTTCGTGGCTAACCGAGTTAGCCTTTAAAGCTAACACTCGGGTTAGTAGCCGGCGTTTTAAACCTCAGAATATTCAAGAGCCAGCATCAAACAGTGGTTAAAAAGGAGCTGTACCTGCATTGTTCCAGTGGAATAATTCTCCCTTCCATGACCGGGGGTTTGGGAGAGAAGCAGAGAGGACAGCGAGGAGAACACAGCAGCTGCAGCTCAGTAAGAAACATGAATATCACTCGACTCCACACCCTGCACTTGTAGATTTGGTGTTGGAGTAATGAGTGATTTGATAAGTTTGTAACTACATACTTTTAAAATAATATTCAGATTTTAACATATGTTTTCTAATCTGTAAATATGTTTGTAAACTCCTAGTAACTTCAGGGCTGTTACACCTCTGAAATATTCTCTGCAGTTTCCTTTAATATGAAACCAGAACTGTTTCACTTCAATTAAACTTTTATTTCCTGAGATGTAATTATTTATTTTAAAGCATAACTCTCATAAAGAGTTCTCTGTTTGGTTTTTTACGTTATGAAGGTAAATATGAACACTTTTTTGTTTTTTCAGGTTTGCATCATCTTACCTCCTGATGTGTTTCTGACCCATGACTGAGCTGTTCTGCTATCCATGGTCAGTGTTCACCAAGAATGAGATGAGAGGAACTCCCCATCAAGTTCAAGTTGTGTTTATTTGTCATATACAGGTTAACACAGAGTTAACAGTACAATGAAGTGCTCAGGATGAGAAGATCCGATTTGACTTGCTAAAAATCAAATAACAAACTATACTAAAAGCATGCAAAGTGAAAAAGTAATTATAATATTCACAAAGTCCTGAAGAGAGACAGTAAACATGGTTGGATATACAGTAATGATGCAGCAGGATGAATTTGAATGAACTACTGTAAGTATTTCAAACTAGTAATACAGTACAAGCTAACATGCACATAGTTATATATATATATATATATATATATATATATATATATATATATATATATATATATATATATATATATATACACTACACATAATCAACATTACACAGGTTGTGTGACAGGTTATTGCACAAGTAGTGACATTGAGATTGAATTATTAGTTATTACCAGTTGTTCAGTGTTATTTATTGATTATTTATCCACACCACCCCGTCAACCCATATCCTGCAGCCCGTTGAGTTCTTCCTGTTCTTAAATGACCATGACCTTGGATCAAAGCAATGGGACCTTGCTGACCGGTACGGTGTCCATCAGTCCACGGTCAGCTGGATCATCACAGCAACTTTTTATTGACAGTATTCGGCTCAATTAGGACCTGATACCTGAAGAGCAGATACGTAAAAATCTACATGCAGACTTCAGGACTACTGTACCCTGACACTACAGTCACACTACTTACTACTTGTAAGAAAATAAAATGTTCAAAACATTCTGACTTTGTCTTCTTATTATCACCCAAAAAAATGTGTATGTTGATTTAAGACAGGCTTAGAGTTCAGTTTTATTTTAACCATTTTAACAACAAATAAAACAAACAAATTTGATGATGATGTTACATTACTGTAGATAAATAAAGAAGCAGCTCTTCTGTTCAACGGCCACACAGAGGGTTTCGACATGGATCACCTGTCCTTCGTCCTCTGCATCAGTGGAACAACTTGTTTGTATTTGGTGTTTGTATCCGATCTCAGCTCAAACATCCAGGCTGGACCAGCTGGCTCCCTCCTCCTCATCATCACTACGATGTCCTGCACAGTGAAAGAAAACATCTCTTATTAAGAGCTGCTATAAACAGTGAGATTCACAAAACCATATAGCAGGCATGTGTTGAATATAAAGAGTTTATATTGTCTGATATTTAACTTCAACTCAAGTTTTGTACACAAGCTTGAATTAAAATAACTTTTGTTTCTAAATCTGCTCTAAATCTCCTGCCTCCTTGTTTGAAACTGAACTGTCAGGTGGCTTTGACTCAAACAGTGGGGCTTCTGGCTGTTCCTCATGGACTGGAAACACTCAGCCCTAACTATGACGTCTCCTGCCTCCTTGTTTGAAACTAACATTTGTGTTAATCAGAAACATTTTACAGACAAAACACGTTTACTCAACAATTTAGCAAGTAACTATGTTAGCTGTGTTAGCCTTCAGTTTGGTGAACTGAAAACAAATACCGACTTACCTTCATAGTTATTTATGTAGTTGGACACATAAAGCTTAAATCCTTTGTCTTTCTTAGATGTGGGCGCTTTAGACAAGGTCTGAATAATTCTGTACACATCATTGACTGCCGGCAAGTCCTGCAGAGATTGTGTGAAGATCGCCATCCTGTGCCTGTGAACCGGAAGTGCGCCGTCTGTCCAATGAATGCGGAAGTGCTAGAACGGAAGTCCGTGGCATATAGACTATTGAATAAAAACAACTAAAAGTTTTGTTCCTTCTTTTTTCTCGTTTCACATGTAAACAACAGTAATCATTCAGCCCCTGCAGTTGTGCAAACTTTAATACTACTTAAATTGATAAGAATTCTGTGTCAACTATCCAGGCATTATTAAAAATAAAATATATTCATGTCATCACTGTGTGGAGGAATGTTGAACTAGACTTAGGCATTCTGCACTCTCAGGGGAGATCATTAGCTATGTTTACATGGGCAAAATTTTGTGACCGGATTGAAATGTGCTCTGATTGCATAATTAGATAGTACCGTTTACATGGGCACAATCCGTTCAAGATGAGCGTTTACATGCAGCAGGCTTTTATTCTGACCAGAAGAACAGACATGCGCAGAACACTCCCCCTTAAAAAAAAAAAACGAAGAGGAAGTTGCTTTCGTGAAAACCACAGAAGAAGAAGTTACTTCCGGGACAAAAGTAAACAGATGCGCAAAAAATGGACCCGGCCAGATTGTAATGACGGCGATGGAGTTGTGACTGCAATACTGCACTCCCTGATAGAGCTACAGGCAAGCAACGCATGCTTTTAGTCTTTTCTATTCGCAGTATGAGAGCGCTGGGAAAGGAGGGGAGGGGTGCGCTGCCACGCGCAGCGCACATGCGCAGTCAGGACAGTTTTCCGCAGTCCGATAAAAGGAACAGAATATGTGTTTACATGCGCACACATCGGGCTACGGATCGGCGTAAACCACCCGTTTCGAACGGATCGCAAATTAGGTCGGATCACGCCGAATACACAAAAAATAACCCGACCGGGGTGTTTACATGACGCACTTTTGATCCGATCGGCCGTTTGATCCGATCGGCCGTTTGATCCAATTACTTATGTCCATGTAAACATAGCTATTGTAGGTTGGATTGCTCAAATCTTTTGTTTGATCTTGGAGTAACCTTTTCTGTCACATACTTTAAAAAGCACTTGTTTCTGAACAAAGCAAACAGGTTTAAATGCTCTGCAGGAAGAATGAACACAGGCAGGTCAGCTCGGTCAAAACTAGTGGTAAGCTGGTTTAATCTTTGGCTGATTTAATCTTTTGGCTGATTTATGGTAAATGGTAAATGGACTGTACTTACTTTCTGTCTTATCAAGACACTCAAAGCACTTTACACAACAATCTGTGTCCTCATTTACCCATTCATACATCACTCTACTAGATCTCTACAAAGATTAATCAGAGCTTTATCACATTCAAACACCAATGGGACGCACATCAGAGGCAATGAAGGGTTCAGTGTCTTGCCCAGGGACACTTCAGCATGTGACTGCCGGTGGAATCGAACCCCCAACCCTTGCATTAGAGGACAACTGATCTAACCACTCAGCCACAGCCGCCCTATCAGCTGATGATTACGTTTTTGTCCCCGGTCGTGGAGCAAAGAGGACTTGAAAATCCCCATGTGTCCGTCTGTCTATGTTGTAAGCATGATAACAAAAACACAAGTGAGGTACCCACTTCCTTTTTAGAGTGTGGCAACATTTGGTGTAGGACATGTTCCTTTGAAAAATTGGATTTCCACATAAAAATCCAAGATGGCTGCCATGTGTATATGTAAACCCTGAGTTGTAGAACTTCTAAAATAAGCAATGTGCTCACTTTCATTTTGGTGTGTGGCAGCATCTAGATTGGGTTGCCTGCCACGCCAAGGTCAAAGAAGACCACCACTATATACTGTATGTAAACAAACTACTGTACCCCTATCATTTAAAACATTATGGTTTACTTGCAAATGACGATGCCGGGTCCAGCTGCATTGTCTCCCCGTGTCTTGTGGAAATTCACTTGCAAATCCTTGACTCTTCAGTGAAAAAGCATGGAGGACACCACTTCCATCTCTCCTGCTCGCAAACCACCCCTCACGGGGGGAAAATAAGGACTATCTTCAACTCAAGAGAGCAACGAGGAGAGTGGTAACCAACTGCTGTGCTCTAATTCTGTTGAAAACTTGGTTAACCCTGTCCATCTCTGACGCGGCTGTTAACCTCGAGGGGCTAACAACATTCCAGCTAGACAGAGACTGTGAAGTGACAGGAAAAACTCGAGGTGGCAGTGTATGCAGCTTCATGAACAATAACTGGTGTAAGAATGCTAAAATCATCTCCAACCACTACTCTGTTGACAGAGTTCATAACTGTTAAATGCAGGCACTTCTATCTAACCAGGGCACTGGTAGCATCACAGCAGTGTATATCCCCCCAGTGTCAACACCAAGGCCCCAATTACCGGTACACAGAGAATTTAATGAGAAGACAACTTCATACCATGCCAACTAGTTAATTTCCTGGAGAACACCAAATCTCTCCCATGTAATTTTTCACATCTTATCAGCAGGCCACCAGACTCATTAGTTCATTAGTTCAAGTTGTGTTTGTTTGTCATATGCAAGGTAGGGCTGGGCGATATCTTGATATTTTTAATATATTGAGATAAAAAAATTTGCGATATAAGTTGAGACTATATTGATATAAACAATATAAGTTTTATACTTGAAAATCCTCCTGCTGCGAGGTGGGCAGAGACTTTTAGCACAACAAGTAAACAAGGCAGATATGAAGAGCTGCTAGCTGCTGAGGCATAAAAACAATATTCTTTCGGAGCTAATTTGGATTTAAATTGTCAGATGATGGGCATAAAAATGATTTCTGTAGACAATGCTGAAAATAGTCCCGACGAAAGGACGGAAATACAAATCTTTTTCACTAGCGCCAGCTCCGAGTGTTTTAGTCTGCTTCCTTAAAACAAATCACGGTAGGGGTGCAGGAAAAAAAATCGATTTTCTAAAGAATCTAGATTCTTAGTCCTAGCGATTCAGAATCGATTCTAAAAGCCCCAAAATCGATTTTTATTTTTATTTTTACTAAATATGAATATGTAAAAAAAAAAAACTGAAGTCTGTATTATATTTTGAGTTAAAGGTTAATGCACTAGGCTGAAGTCTGTTTACTTTATTATTTTTATTATTTATTTATTATTTGTCTATGATGGACTGGAGACCTGTCCAGGTGTCCCCCACCTCTCGCACAGTGATGGCTGGACATGGACACCAGTGACCTCTGTGACTCTTAAAGGAAGAAGTGGGTAAAGATGGATGGATGAATTATTTGTTCCTAGATTTTTTTTTTTTCTTTTATTGTTTTAGAGAAGTCCAGGCAACTAAGCTAACCTAATACTGGTAATTTAAGTTACAGCATTTAATGCATTCCTGTATAATTTGTTCCTATTTTTGGTATAAATATCAAATGATGCAAACAATTTGATACAGTACAGAACCTAAAATTATTGTTTTAAATAAATGTTCAATTTGTTTACATTGTTGTTTAATATTCTCAGTTTAAAATTGTTGTTTTAAATAAATGTTCCAGTTGTTTACATTGTTGTTTATTCTTTTCAGCTTGTCAGTTACAAAACTGAAACTAAATTTATGACCATTTTAATAGAAAAATCGTTTCTGAATCAAAAATCGTTTCTGAACCGAAAAATCGATTTTGAATCGAATCGTGACAACAAAAATCGGAATCGAATAGATTCTCCAGACACAGAGATTTGCATCCCTAAACCACGGGTCCGAGTTTATTTAGCCGTGCTTTATGTGAAGAGCAGAGAGAGGTGGAGACATTTTCAAATCAGCAGTTTATCATATCGCTAAAGACGCGGTCCTTAGCGGCTAACAAGATGGCTAACGCTTTAGCCGTCTTTTTCCACAGCTGAGACTGACCGTATCTTTAGCGATATGATAAACTGCTGATTTATTAATGTCTCCACCTCTCTCATCTCTTCTCATAAAGCACGGCTAAATAAACTCGGACCCGTGGTTTGTTTTAAGGAAGCAGATTAAAAACACTGACCTGCTGCAGCTTTACGGTTCTGAGTGGATGCTCACTTTACCGCAGTTCACAAACATGTGGACTAACATGAAGGCACCTTTCTATCTTATCAAGACGCTCAAAGCTCTTTACAACACAATCTGTGTCCTCATTTACCCGTTCATACAGCACTCTACTAGATCTCTACAAGGATTAATCAGTACTTTATCACATTCATACACTGATGGGACACACATCAGAGGTAATGAGGGGTTCAGTGTCTTGCACAGGAACACTTCAGCATGTGACTGCTGGTGGAATCAAACCCCCAACTCTCCCATTGGAGTAGGATTGCTCTAGCCTCTCAGTCACAGCTGGCCCCAACTGAAGAGGATTATTATTTAATATGTGTAAATAAATGTTTAAAAAATAATATATGTAAATAGTTTATTTTTGAGACATTTATTTTATAGAGGTACAGCTGTTTGATAAATGTTGCTGTGTGACAACTGGGACAAAGTTTTGGCTCAGAAATATATTTTTGTTATTACTTTATGGAAAGAAATATATATTGAGATATATATTGTATATTGCAATTTAGCATAAAAATACTGTAATTGAGATATTAATTTTGGTCTATATCGCCCAACCCTAATGCAAGGTTAACACAGGGTTAACAGTACAATGAAATTATGTTTGCTGTGTATGTTTTCTGCTTAAATTTTAAGTGCACAGATGTGTTTCTGTTTTTGTTATGCAGAAAAAAATAATTTTGAGACATAAATTTTGTACAGTTACAGCTTTGTTAAGCTGTGTGACAATTGGGACAACGCTTTGGCTCAGAAATATATTGTTGTTATTACTTTATGGAAAGAAAAAATATTGATATATACGTATAGTATATCACCATTTATCTTAAAATATTGAGATATTAATTTTGGTCCATATCACCCAGCCCTATGCCTTCAGGTCTGGCAACACTCAGGAGCTGAGAAGGACAAGGAAAGAGCTGGTTGCTGGTATTAAAAGGACCAAAGCCACATATGCACAGAAGAGCCAGGGTCAATTCACTTCACAAGACCCACGGAGCATGTGAAGGGGCATTTAGGTGCATAACAGATTATAAAGGCAGAGGTGCATGATGCCCTTAGAGCAGTGGTTCCCAACCTATTTTCCTCAAAGACCCCACTTCTTACTTCCTAGCCAATCTGAGACCCCCCGCCAATCGCTCACTACTCCCCTCTCCCAAAAGACTCAATCAGATTAATCTCTTCATCAAAGTGATCAAAGAATAACATAAATATTATTATTATTGGCCTTCAACCCAACTGAGACTTGATTTTACTTAAGTTTTTATTGATTTTACCTGTTTAACTTGTTATTTTATTGTATTTTAGATTGAGTTTTTAGTTCACTGTGTGTTAGTTTTGTAGTTCTGTTTTTACGTCTTTTTTTTTTTTAAATCTTGTTTGTATCTGATGTTCAGCACTTTGCTTCAGCTGTGGCTGTGTTAAAGTGCTTTATAAATAAAGCTGATGATGATGATTATAATTAATATTATAAGTAATATTATAAGAAATAGTAGTTAAATGTATAATAAAGTAAATAAAGAATAAAGTAGTTACAAACTTTTATTTGTAAAAGGTATAAACTGGCAGTTATACAACAGAAATAACAAGAACACAGTTTTGAGAATTACTCACATACATTTTCTTTAAAAACTAACAACAGATCTTAATCTTAAAAACAGTCAATATTATGTAGTTTTGTCAAGATATCTTCCTGACCCTATCATGAAGCTGATTTTTGCAATTTTCATCTGTTTTATCTATTATGTCCTTGACAATATGACAATAAAGAAATGACAATAAATAATAAAGAAATGACAACAAATAAAAAAGAAATTACAACAAAGTTCTGACTCGGACAGTGTTAGAGAGTGGAAGAGTTTTCATTTTATCCACTGAATGAGCCCTGTCACACATCAACTCTACAATTTTCAGGCAGGTGGGTTTCAGAAGGTTTCTCCAATATCGTGCAAATTTTCAGCCTTATGGTACGTTCACACCGAACGCGTTTTGAGCTGCAGGAGCGTCCGGTTTACATGCAAAGTCAATGGTGGACGCGCCTCTAGGGGTCGTGCGTCGCATCACGTCCGTTTTGAGCGGCGCGGAAGGGGTGGCAGAGCGTTTTCCGTGCATGCGGTGCCCGCGGCAGCCGCCGCCGCTCGACTTGAACCATCTGAACTTTCTCCGCTCAACGCGTCTTGACAACCAATCAGGGAGAGTCAGCTATGTGACGCGGTAACGAGGGGACGGATGTTGCGCAAGTGTGACGTATTGTTTGTGAGACACAGAAACAACCCGCAAATTTGTGTTCAAGTATGGAGGAGAAACTCACAGTTGCTGTGTGTTTCCATCCAGCCTGGCGGAGTGTCAGTGAGGAAGTCGGGATATCGGGTAAGTTTTGAATTGTAAACTCCTCCCACACCACGCCGCCACCGCCACTGCTGCTTCTCGTTCCGGTCTGAACACCAGTGCGTCGAGGGCGTCCACCTTGAGGCGTTTCGTGCTTTTTGGCCGCTCAAAACATGTTCGGTGTGAACGTAGCATTATGCCGGGTACCGACCAAACGCGTTTCGGGCAGCGGAAGCGGACGGTTTACATTGAAAGTCTATGTGGAGACGCGTCAAGGCGCGTCGAATCGTGAAGCGGCCGTTTTGAGTGTTTGAAGCGGCAGCGCGCAGCACTTCATTTCCGCGCAAGTGACGCAGCCGAAGCGTCGAGCAGCGTCGAGCCACCAAAGTTCGCCTAGTTGACCTTTGGTTGCTCGACGCGTCGCAGCAACCAATCGGGAGAGACTCTGCTATGTGATGACGCAACGACAACAGGACTTTTTTTGGACTTTTTAAACTTACCCCAACGAACCTCCATGAAGAAACCAGCCTCCGGTAAGAAACTTGGCATTTTTACAGTTGCTGCTGTCCGCTCGAGCGTACGATCACCCCAAACATAAAAAAAAAACGTTTTAATCTCAACAAAGGCTTTTGGAGCTGCAGTTCGGCTCGTAGAAAACCCACTCAAGTAGTAACGAGGCTCACGTGCAGCTGATTTTATCTGCCCGGTGTGCATCAAACGAACAACCCGACCGGAAAAGGAGCCAGACCCCCTCCTCTGCCTCCTCCCAGTGCGCGTCATCAGACGCGTCTTCAGTGGCTTCAGTGTGAACAGTGACAAGCGGCCAAAAGGGGGCGGCAGGAGCGTTTGGACGTGTTTGGTGGGAACCCGGCATTAGTGATTAATCAACCTTGGCTCTCAACGAAGGCGGTCGCTAGTCCTTCCCTCTCCCGTCCTTCCCCCCCCTGCTGCCTGCAGCTCCTCAGCTAAGCACCTCGAACGCAAATTAAGATGGATTGGAGGTTTGGGCATTCGATTCTACGAACAAGATTACAGAAGGAACGGCAAAGGGGAGCCGGTCCACCCACATAGAGTGACGAAGAGGATACGCCATGGATTCCTGTGGATGGTGTGCGTCTCGCTCTCTGTGCTGTGCTCTGTGGAGGTGAAGAATCTGGTTTATATTGGATTATGATGGCAACGCTTTGCTTTTTGGCATTTGTGGAGCACTGGTCTATCGCAAAGGAGGGAGACTTCAGGAGGACTTAATGCCTGGAGCACCCGACGTCTGGTCTGCGTGGTGATCTCGAGAAATCAGCTGTTTGCGAGCTTATCCAGAGGGTGAACAGATCACCCTCGGACTGGGACTGAGGTCAGAGCTTGGATCAGTGGAAAAAGTCCTGAATTGGATCACTTGAAACAGAGTCGCCCTTACAGACTGAAGGCTACAGAAATTACAAAGTGAGCCTGAAATGAAAATATTTGTCAATTCTTATCTGACTCCCTTGGAAACAGCCTTGAAAAAGGCTGGATATCTAATTTCTCCTGAGATGTGCTACACTGTGGACAAAACAGCTGCTCTCTTGTCTCGTCTGCTACCCCCCCCCCCGGAGAACTTTTCTATGAGCGTTATCGGAGGCCGGCTGGTCAGACTGTCGCTATCTGGTGTCTCATGGACAGAATCCTCCCTGCCTCAGTCTCAACATGCAACATGTAACTGTCTAAATGTGCTTATTGGTATAGTTTTTACTGTGTCATGCGGTGTCTTGGCAGACAAAATGTGATACATTTTTTTTAATACCAACGCTGTGACCCTCAATGGTACTTTCCTTTTTTCACACCTTTGACCTTCATCCCGAAACGGATGAGAGAGGCCGCGCTGAAGAACATGTCATGTGTTCTGAATAAGCAGCAGCTTTACACACTCTCCATCTCGGGTTGACTGTGCATACATAATCACGCTGTATTGGTAACAACTGGTGCAATGTTAATAAAAGCTCTTGAATCTTGAATCTAAAAGGGAACACTCAAAAAATGCTTCTGTAGCTCTGTGCACATCACTACCTGCTCTTTCAAAGTCTTTCTGATGTCAACTGCTTGTTCCTGAAAGTATTCCTGACTTTCACCATCACCAATAGTAATAACAATGTCTGTTCTAAACTAAGGAAAAATGTTCTTATGTTGTCAGAAAAATGCCTCCTCTGTGTGTTTTTACACATTTAAACATTTACAACTGCATACATGCACTTTGAGATTTTTATTAATGAAAAGTGCGGTATAAATTGAATGTATTATTATTATTATTATTACATGCTTACCGGTACATCTATGTTATACTGTATATTTAATAAACGTGAGCTTAACCAAGCAGAACGATAACACCCTGCCTCTTCTCAGGCAGTTGCACTGCCAATTGAAAGCTGGATGCACAGTACTGACCCCCCATGGGGGTCGAGCCCTCCAGGTTAGAAATCACTGCCCTAGACTCATCACTGCCTTATGCCCTCAACAAGTTCTATGCATGCTTTGAAGACCTGAACAGACCAACCAGCACCAGACTCACCTCACCACCGGAAGAATAGTTTCTCAGCGTGACCTCAGCTGAAGTAAGGAGTACTTTCAGGAGGATCAATACTCAAAAAGCAACTGGCACAGTCAACATCCTGAAGAAGGTGCTGAAAGACTGTGCCAATCAGCTCTGTGAGGTGCTGGCCAACTTCTTTAACTGCTCCCTCACCCTGCCAACCGTTTCAACCTGCCTGAAGACTGCAACAATCATCCCAGTCCCAAAGAGCTCTACAGTGACTGGTCTAAATGACTATCGGCCAGTAGCCCTCATCCCAATAGTCACTAACGGTAAATGCTTTGAACAACTGGTCATGACCCACATCAAAACAACCATCAACATAAACAAGGACCCTCATTAGTATGCATACAGCAAGAACCTATCAACAGAGGATGCCATCTCCTCTGTGGTCCACACTGCTCTCACCCACCTGGAACAGAAGAACTCCTACATTCTATGCTTTTTGTGGACTTCACGTCTGCCTTCAACACCAAACCACCAAACCCTGAAGAACAAACTACTCACACTAGGACTAAGCCCCTCCATTTGCAACTGGGTTCTAGACTTCTTAACAGACCAGTCAGTGAGGATCGACAACTTCTCCTCCACCATAACCCTCAGCACTGGCTCTCCTCAGGGCTGTGTGCTGAGCCCTCTCCTGTTCACTCTGCTCACACATGATTGTGCACCTACCCATTCAGGCTGTCATAATGTAAAGTTTGCAGATGATACAGCGGTGGTGGGATGCATCACAAACAACGATGAGTCCAGCTACAGGTAGGCGGTGGAACATCTAGGGAGCTGGCGCAGGAAGAACAACATTCACATCAATATGAAGACCAAGGAGATGGTTGTGGACTTCAGACAGAACAAACACACCTACACCAACCAACCCCAAATGTAGGCGGATCTGTGGTGGAAGTGTCTCCAGCTATAAGTACTTGGATGTGCACCTGAACGACAACCTCAGCTGTGGCAACAACACTACCAGCCTTTACAAGAAAGGTCATTAGAGACTCTACTTCCTCAGGTGGCTGAGGTGAGCTGGTCTGGGAAGCTCAGTCCTCACCTCCTTCTACAGGTGTGCAGTGGAGAGCATCCTGTGCTCCAGCATCAACGTGTCGCATGGAGGCTGCACGGAAGGCTGTTGGAGTCAGCCTCCCGACCATCAGACATCTACACCTCTAGATGCAGGAAGAGGGTCGCCTGCATCATGAAGGACCCCACTCACCCAGCAAACACACTTTTTGCCCCGCTCTCCACAGGAAGGAGGTTAAGGAGCATTAAGTGTAGAACCAATAGATTGAGGAACAGCTTCTACGCTGAGGCTGTTAAGACTCATGAATCTCTAACCAGGGTAAAGACTAAAAAATCACATCTTGTTGCTGATTTATTTTTATTTATTTATTTATATTAAATGTATTCATTTTAAATACAACACACACAAAAAAAACACAAAAAAATCTCATATTTGAGACCATACAGTGTAAAAGTAAAATGAAGGGATGCAGAAAGAAGAATAAATCTTATTTTTTCTGCCCCCTATTACAAAGATAATTCAAACAAGACAAAAGGAACAAAAAGAAAAAAATTAATCTAAGAAGTTACAGATTGAAGAAAAGAAAACAACTCATGTAGTTCCAAGAACGAGAATTACAGAGAAGACATCTATTACACAATACAGTATTGTTATCATTTATATTTTTGCAAGAAATTTGTTTTGATCATATTTTTTAAAATGGTCATTGATTTAGCATTTTTAATACCAGTTTCCAAATTATTCCAAAGTTCAATTCCTTTGATTGAGGTTGACCGACCCCTCAAACTTGTTCTATATTTTGGTTTTACAAAAATCTCTGTTCCTTTAAGATTATAAAAACTTATACGTTTGACAAAGAACATTTGTATTTTCACTGGTAGTTCATTTTTATGAGCTCTATACATAATTGACAGGATATTGTAATCCACAAAGTCATGGAACTTCAACAATTTCAATTTATGAAATAATGTGCTTGAAGGGTGACAATAGTGCTTTCTGGTAATTATTCTTACCACTCTCTTTTGTAGTACAAAAACAGGTTCCGTGAATGATTTAAATTTAAAAGCTTTACCCCAAACATCAATACAATAGATCATGTGTGGGACAATAATTGTATTGTATAACAAGTATAGAGCTCTATCATTTAACAGATTCCTTACCCTATAATACAGCAATTGCTTTAGCTATTTTTGTCCTGACAGAATTTATATGAGGTTTCCACGTCAGTTTATTGTCAATAATAACACCCAAGAACTTTTCACTCACAAGACAAATCTCAACACCATCAATCATGAGTGGAAAATCTACAGTTTCCCCTTTTCCACTGAATATCATGTGTTTTGTTTTATCTAAGTTCAATGATAATTTAATAATCTTAAACCATCCATCCATCCATCCATTGTCTTCCGCTTATCCGGGGTCGGGTCGCAGGGGTAGCAGCCTAAGTAGGGAGGCCCAGACTTCCCTCTCCCCAGCCACTTGGAGCAGCTCCTCTGGGGGAATCCCAAGGCGTTCCCAGGCCAGCCGAGAAACATAGTCCCTCCAGCGTGTCCTGGGTCTTCCTCTGGGTCTCCTCCCGGTGGGACATGCCCGGAACACCTCACCAGGGAGGCGTCCAGGAGGCATCCTAACCAGATGCCCGAGCCACCTCAACTGGCTCCTCTCGATGTGGAGAAGCAGCGGCTCTACTCCGAGTCCCTCCCGGATGACTGAGCTTCTCACCCTATCTCTAAGGGAGAGTCCAGACACCCTGCGGAGAAAACTCATTTCAGCCGCTTGTATCCGAGATCTCGTTCTTTCGGTCACAACCCAAAGCTCATGACCATAGATGAGGGTGGGAACGTAGATCGATCGGTAAATTGAGAGCTTTGCCTTTTGACTCAGCTCTCTCTTCACCACGACAGACCGGTACAGCGCCCGCTTCACTGCGGATGCTGCACCTATCCGCCTATCGATCTCACGCTCCAGTTTTCCCTCATTCGTGAACAAGACCCCGAGATACTTTAAACTCCTCCACTTGGGGCAGGACCTCCTCCCCGACCCGGAGAGGGCATGCTACCCTTTTCCGGCTCAAGACCATGGCCTCGGATTTGGAGGAACTGATCCTCATCCCGGCCACATCACACTCTGCTGCAAACCGCTCCAGTGAATGTTGTAGATCACGACCTGATGAAGCCAATACTGTACATAGTTCCCATGTGACGTCACATAATGGGCATTTCCGGGTTGTCCGCCATTTTAGTTGGTGATACTTCCACTCCTGACCACTAGTAGCAGCGTAGGTTACGAGCAGTGTATTTTTCGCGGTTGTTTATTTGTAAATAACTGCAATGGTTATTTCGTGTTGGGTTAGTGGTTGTACCAATCGAGCAATTGCCAGCAATTGCCAAGCTTAAGTTTTACGTAATTCCGAAAATAAGGAAGAATAAAGGACCAGATACAGAAGAGCTCACCACTGAACGTCGGCGAGTCTGGCTGTGTAAGATTAACTCCAAGGATTTGCCATCGTCAACATCAAAAATATGCTCCGATCACTTCAGGTAAGCCAAAATTCAATGTGAATAACTTAGCGAAACTGTGTGTGTTTGAACAGTTTTTTTTCATGATCTAGCTCCTCTGTTACTGTTGCTAGCTTAGCAACGCTATGCTAACATGCTAACATCCACACCGTAACACACGACAACAAAGTGCCTCGCTCGTGTTTAGCCTCGACTCTCTGTTGTTAGGAAGCTGCTTGTTAATAATGTATTTTGAACTTTTATTTACCCTGTGACATCAGGCTGACACACACGTAAACGCTTGTAGTCAGTCTGTTTGTCCGTTAGCAAAATAACTCATGGACCCACACGACAAACTGTTTCAACTGGTGCATCACAATAAAATTACAGAAACAGTAACACACTAATGGTAAAACTATGACATTTACAGCAGTGACATTATAATAAAATGTATAAGAACAGCATTAAAATGAAAACACAGGATAAAATACTGTATATACATGTACACAAAGTCAGCTCACACAGTATGAAACGCCAGAGAGAACAGATGGGTTTCAGCAGGGACAGATTTATATGAAACTTTCTGAAACTAATCACTAGACGGACATTTACAACTGATAAGTTTTAGGATAACTCAATTTAAGATGGCCTCTATCGCTACCGGAATACAGTATACAGTATTGGAAACAAAAATGTTTGTATAACTGACAGTTTTACAGTTTTTTAGCTAAAATTTGATGTGGCAGTAACTGAGAGTTCACAGTATGTACATGCAGAGCTGAGAGTACACAGTATATAATGCTGTATGTACTGTATATACGTACACTGTGTATGTATACATACACATTATATTTCAAATAGATCATATTTGAACACTGCGACATTGTCATTGTTTTGATTTTGGTTCCCTTTTGTTTTCATGTGTGAATAAAGCATTGGGAATGTGTCTGTTCAGAAAATATTACATTAAAAAGTAATGTTTTGGGTATAACTTCCAACATTTGAATAATTGCTTCTGTTAATTTTTTTATGTTGTTCAGGACGGCTGCACACATGTACGACAGGTCAAACCCAGACTGGGCTCCTACTGAAGTTGACTGGTGCTCACTCCCACAAAGGCAGCTAAGGAACATCAAAGATCGGAGTCTAAGATGAACAGGTATACAAATTAATGTCACTTTTAATAATTGTAATATTAATTAAAAACGTATCGTTACTTTGATATTTGAATATTTATAAATATGTAATTTTTAACTTGTAAAAATGTCTGCTGTAGTAATGTGATTTCTTTTCAGCAGAAAAGTTGTCTTATTACCTAGACGCAAACATTATATATATATATATATATATATA
>JBBPBX010005022.1:18582-29779 GCA_038048925.1 Garcialebias charrua
TTTTTGTGCTCATTTCTGCTTCTTTCAGCCTAATTGGGCAAATATATTCTTTTTGCTTTCTTTTGCTAATTTAAAAGCTTATTCTACCTTTTCAGCAACATGTTTTAGTACTCTTTTTCTGGTTTAAGGTCAATTAAAAATTTTGTGGTAATTTCTGACACTTTCAACCTAATAATTACCTTTTTTTGTTCATTTCAAGGTGCAACGAGCCAGATATGATGAAAGGGCCACTCTGCCTGCTCTTGGATTTGTACCTGTTAGCAAACCGATCCTCGCAGCATCGTACGAAGTTGCTTATTTGATCGCAAAGCAGGGTAAGCCACACTCCATTGGTGAATCTCTCATAAAACCAGCTGCATTAAAGATGGCAAATCTGCTACTCGGAACAGCAGCTGAAGATAAATTATCCCAAATTCCTCTTTGATGATTAAAAATTGTACAAAAATATTTTTGGGGGATGAAACTCTTATTGGGCCAGAATAAAGTTGTTGTGAGTTCATGCACTGTGTTGCTTTTGTTCTTTGAGCAAGGTGATGTTGTAGAATTTGGAAAAAAAAATCATATTTTATATATTAAAAAAGAGGGGTTCGGTGAGTGGCCATATGAAACTTGAGGGTTCGGTAGCTCAAAAAAGGTTAAGAACCACTGTTCTAAGGTCTAAGGAGATTCAATCAGTAAAATGAAGACATCAGTTGGGTTTGTAATACATGTTAAAACAGAATAAAAGCCTTTTTGCGGCATAAAACCGATCTTTGAAGTTTTCTTGAACTAATGTTAAAATCTCGTCTCGTTCTCGCAAGATCTGTGATTTTCTCGTCTCGTCTCGTGAGTTTTGTGTATCGTTACACCCCTAATATATATATATATATATATATATATATATATATATATATATATATATATATATAATATATATATATATACATATATATATATATAATATATATACATACAGGTGACCCCCTAGTTACGTACGAGTTAGGGAGATAAGAACTGTTCGCAGCTCGATTCTGCCGTAGCTAGGGGGTGAAAATAGCGTCCAGTTCGTAGGTCCTTATTCCGTTCGTAGGTCGTGGAAATACCGCTAACGGAGCGCGCGCACACATTTAAGCATGTACAGTAGTGTACTGTAATGTTAAACATTGCTATTCACATTTACAGAATAAATAAAAATATATTTTCTTACTTTGAGATGGTCAAAGCCGACATCTTAGGTTGCCATGCGTTGCCATGATTGTTGTCGGGCCGAGCAGCGCGGCAGCCGGCGAGTGAACCACCGCAGTTGCTCAAGGCCTGTGTTAGCTAGCTGGCTAGCTTCTGCTAGCCAGGCCATGGGCTGGTGTTGGAGCGGCGGGGCGCGATCGGCGATCAATCTGCAGCTGCTGCTCCAGCCTGAGACGTCCACAGAGCTCACAGAGCGATTCCAGCTAGTAATTAATCCATATGATGCGATCCTGGTCACCAGTCTTCAAAGGCCGGCTCCCGGCAGCTAACCTAAAATGGCGTCCGGTGTTCTACATTAATTTGTGACCGGAGACCCCCGTGACTGAACCTAAAATGGCGTCCGGTGTTCTACATTAATTTGTGACCGTGTAAACTGAAGACCTACTTCCTGCTGCCCAAGATTGCTCAAAAATGATCAGAAATGATCATTTTTATCATAATTATTATTTATAAAGCCTTTAAAACAACCACAGCTGCAACAAAGTGATGTACACATGAAATTAAGAACATTTAAACACAAAAAAAAATATATATTTTTTTTTTAATACAGTAATTTCATATTTTTATTAAATATGATACGTTCGTAGGTCCCGTTGTTCGTAGGTCGATGGAGTTGTAAGTAGGGGGTTTGCTGTATATATATATATCTGTATACAGTACATATATATCATTTATGTTTATCTTAATTATAGGTACAGACGAGTGAAAGAAAGAGTTCGCTCAAAGGAACATCTCCAGTGTACGCAGGCTGTCCTAGAACTCGGTGCAGTCTCTGAACCTGAGGTTTTGGCTACACCAATGAGGAACTTCGTCCAACCTGAAGTGGAGTAAACAGTTCCAGTGTGCACGGTTCAGCAGCAGCAGCAAGAGGGTGCAAATCACTGTACAGAATATACACCTGTTTGTTCGGTTTGAACTGCAGTCATTAAGAACAGAAAATATTACATTACGAAATCAGCTAAGTTTTTTTCAATTACCGTAACCGTACTAGTCTTAACTTAGCAGCAGGTTGGTGGAATATAATGCTCTATTACCGTTTTTACAATCCTGTAAATCCTCCTCATCCTCTTGATGTTCAGACGATTCCTCCCTGTGGTAAGTGACAATTGTCCGGTGTGCCCTCCTTCTCTGCATGTGGTAAACAGAAGCAGGAAGTGTAAATGTTCATTTCTGAATTGTACACCCAGCAGAAACTGCAGGAGGCCAAACAGTCCCACGTACCTCTTTCCTCTGATCAGAGGAGCTGGCAAAGGACAAGGGAAGACCCATTTGAGCCATTAACTGAGATTCTTCATCCAAAACCTCCTCCTCTTCCTCTTCTGATTCTGTCAGTTCACAAAAAAAAGAACATTTTGTAATAACATTACATGTTTAATGATCTGAAGAGGAGTTCCCAATCATTCCTCCACCACCGTGCTGACATTTGCTGTGAGGCACAAAGGCAACTGAACACACCAATTGTAATTGAATTTGAAATGAACACTTCCCAACCACACCTGTAGCTAATTCATCAATTACCAAGTAGGAAATGAAGCTACAACCATTAGAGCTACTGAATCAGAATCAGGATAAGCTTTATTGTCATTGCACCAAGGTACAGCGAGAACATGTACATACAGTTGTCCGGAGAATGGGAGGAGTGTACGCAGCTGAAGCTACAATAAGCGTGGCCTTTCTTATCCGCTTCAGAATAATATTTTGCTTAGAAGAGAAAAGGGAAGAAAACATGAGGAGAGATATGGTATAAAAAAAAAAAAGATCTCTCACACAGTGTCTTAAACAGGGCACGATTTAAAGGAATAAAAAAAAACTACTACAGCAAAGCAACATACCGGTAAATAGACGTGATACATGTATGAATAGACCGGTGAAGACATTGAATATTAAATGGAAGGTCGTAGCATTGACCAGAGCCCCCCCTCTCAGCCACTGTCCAGATAAGAGGTGTTATCATCAGCGGTTGAGGTTCTGTCACATGTCCGCCGCCTTGGGGAAGGGAGGGGTGAGGAGACAGACAAAGCATCTTTGTTGTTGTTGTTTTTTAAACATGCCAGGAGGAGTTGAGATAAGTTCGCCGTCAAGGCCACATTTTAGGTCAGGCAGAACTTGTGAATAGCTGTTTCTGCCTTTTAAAGTCTCGCTGGTAAAAATTCTCTGATGGAAAATCCAGACAGCCAAATTGATTCCTTAAAGTGTCTGTGACATCATCTTCCTTCTTTTCATGAAATGATAGAAGATATATATCTTGTATCATTCAACTATGTTCGTTTTTGCAAACAAAATGATAAATTAATGAAAATTCCTTTCAAACTGAGATTAAAATTAAAATCAGTGTTTCTTCTTGGAATATCCGACTACACACGAATGCACCATCTGTGACGTAGGAGGATGAACCTCGAGTCTGCATGTGCTATGATAACGCATCAATTCTCTGTCAGATGGGCTTTTTTTTTGTATAATGCCGTTACGTTGTGTCGCAGTTGGGTGTTCTAATATCATCAGTGAACAAGTGAGCCTTTTCACTTTTCCAAAAGATGAAATACGTTGTCAAGTATGGAATAAATAAAGCTGCCCCCGCTCTCGGAGCTCCCTCGCTTCGTAAGACTCAATTAAATACGGTGCAGACCTAAATTAGAACCTGCTGTTTCTGCTCACCTAACTTCCTGCTTCCAAAACTGAAGACAAATCGCTCAAATCTTAACTTAGATTGATAATTTCGTCGTTTTATTTGTCCGCCATGAATATTTAATAGGGGCGTTCTAAAGACGTTCATCCTCCTACGTCACAGATGTTGCATTCGTGTGTAGTCGCATATTCCAAGAAGAAACACTGATTTTAATTTTAATCTCAGTTTGAAAGGAATTTTCATTAATTTATCATTTTGTTTGCAAAAACAAACATAGTTGAATGATACAAGATATATATCTTCTATCATTTCATGAAAAGAAGGAAGATGATGTCAGACACTTTAAAGTCAAGCTCACAGCTTCTCCAAGATATTCCCACCTCCGTGTGTGCTGCTAGAGTCCACAGTCCTGATAAACAGCCTGCTCATCCAGCTCTCTGACGCAGCTCCACATAATTCAGTCTGAGTGCTGCTAAGCTTTGACACATCCACACGAATTTGTAGACAATCCAGATTTCACCAGCCAAACAGCAAAACAACCAGTTGTCAAAAACAACCAGTTGTCATCATAATAGGCTATATGCCACGGACTTCCGTTTCAGCACTTCCGCATTCTTCACCCGTAAGACGCACTTCCGGTTTGCAGTCAACACGGTGTTAGCGATGGCGTTCTTCACGAGATCTCTGCAGGACTTGCCGACAGTCACTGTTAATAATGTCTACAGAATAATTCAGACCTTCTCTAAAGCGCCCACATCTAAGAAGGATAAAGGATTTAAGCTTTGTGTCCAACTACATAAATAAATATGAAGGTAAGTCGGTATTTGTTTTCAGTTCACCAAACTGCCTCATGTAGGCTAACACAGCTAACATAGTTAGCCTTGCTAATCTGTTGAGTAAACGTGTTTTGTCTGTACAATGTTTTCTTATTAACACAAATGTTAGTTTCAAACAAGGAGGCAGGAGAAGTCAGTTAGGGCTGAGTGTTTACAGTCCATGAGGAAGAGAACCAGAAGCCCCACTGTTTGAGTCAAAGCCACCTGACAGTTCAGTTTCAAACAAGGAGGCAGGAGATTTAGAGCAGATTTAGAAACAAAAGTTATTTTAATTCAAGTTTGTGTACAAAAGTTGAGCTGAAGTCAAACCTGTTAAATCACTGTTTGTAGCAGGCCTTAATAAGAGATGTTTTCTTTCACTGCACAGGACACGGCAGGTGTTGGTGATGATGAGGGAACCCCTGGTCCAGCCTAGATGTTTGTGAGACGTGGGAAGACACCACCGCTACAGCTCAAACATGAGGGAAGCAGTGAGGAGCTGAGATTGGATCCAAACAACAACAAACAAGTTGTTCCACTGAGCACTGTAATCTGACTGATTACATGTTTTTAAATCTCCAAAAGCAGTCGAGGAAGCTGGGAGTTAGTCAGAAGATGTAATAATAATAATATAATTTAAACAGTGTTTAAATATTGTGCCTCATTTAGCTTGACTCATACGTTTTGTACAGTAATGTAACATTATCATCAAATTTCTTTTTAATAAAATGGCTAAAACGACTCTAAGCCTGTCTTAAACCAAAATACAGTACACATTTTTTTGGGTGATAATACATCAATGAAGACAAAAGTCAGAATGTTTTGAACATTTTATTTTCTTACAAGTAGTAAGTAGTGTGACTGTAGTGTCAGGGTAGTCCTTGAAGTCTGCAGGTAGATTTTTATGTATCTGCTCTTCAGGTAGAGCCGAGTACTGTCAATAAAAAGTTGCTGTGAAAATCCGTCTGACCGTGGACTGATGGACACCGTACGGGTCAGCAAGGTCCCGTTGCTTTGATCCAAGGTCATTTAAGAACAGGAAGAACTCAACGGGCTGCAGGGTATGAGTTGACGGGGTGGTGTGGTTAAATAATCAATAAATAACACTGAACAACTGGTAATAACTAATAATTAAATCTCAATGTCACTACTTGTGCAATAACCTGTCACACAACCTGTGTAATGTTGATTATGTGCATACATATATATGCACATAGTTTTAAATATATATATATATATAAATATATACACATATATATAATAATATATTATTATATATACTGTATGTGTATATATTTATATATATATATATATTTAAAACTTTATGTGCATGTTAGCTTATATTACTAGCTTGAAATACTTGCAGTAGTTAATTCAAATTCATCCTGCTGCATTGTTATATCCGTCTCTCTTCAGGACTTTGTGAATATTATAATTACTTTTTCACTGTGCATGCTTTTAGTATACATACAGTAGTTTGTTCTTTGATTTTTAGCAAGTCAAATCTGCTCTTCTCATCCTGAGCACTTCATTGTACTGTTAACTCTGTGTTAACCTGTATAAGACAAATAAACCATCAGGGCGAAGAGCATCCATCCGGCTCCACCTTCACGTCACAGTCTGACCCCTGCTCTAAGTGCTCCTGCCTGGTCAGTCCAGCATCTCTCAGTGAATAAAAAGCTAGTTCTTCATTTAAATAGTTGTTGTTTTCTTCTTCTTCTGATCAGAATGAGGTGGTGAACTGTCAGAGGAAACCTTGTCCAGTTCAGTGCTCGCATCCTGTCCCATCGGATAACTGCTGCCCCGTTTGTGACTCCTGCCTGTATGAGGGTGTCGTCCACGCTCACGCTCACGTCTTCACGCCCCTCTTCAGTCCCTGCCAGCGCTGCACCTGTGTCAGAGGCACTGTTTCCTGCGTGCCCCTTGTCTGCCCGCCAACGCCCTGCGCTCGGCCCACGGCCGAGCCAGGCCAGTGCTGTCCGGAGTGCACAGGTGCTTCTCAAAACATTTTCTCAAATAAACTGTGTGCTCGTCTCTGCAACCTCACTGCTTTGGGTCTCAGGGTGTGTGCTGGATGGACAGGAGTTCAGTGACGGCCAGACTTGGACCCTCAAATCAAACCACTGTTCCACCTGCACCTGCCAGGTGTGACTTTCTCGTTTTTTGCTTTTAATCCTTTATTGTTATTTCTTCCATACACACCCCTCCATTCCTTGGGTTTAATGTTTAATCCAACAGAGAGGTGAGGTGCAGTGCACATCTCCTGAATGCCCCCAGCTGCCCTGTCTGCATCAGGTGACCGATCCAGGGTCCTGCTGTCCTCACTGCAGAGGTAATGGACTATTGATGATGATGGTGATTATTAATATTAATATTATGTTGAAAAGACAGCATTTAATCAGCAGTTTTTGTCCACAGGCTGTGTGTACGGAGGAGATGAGCATGCAGAGGGCAGCAGCTGGTTTGCAGACTCCACCCCCTGTATGACCTGTATGTGTGTGGATGGAGTGACCACCTGCTCTGAGGTGCACTGTTTGTCTCCGTGCGTAAACTTCATCAGCGTGCCCGGAGAGTGCTGTCCGGTGTGTGCTGGTGAGCAAATTCACATGTTTCTAAGAGAATAAAATTGAATGTTAGCCACTTGTTTTTTTGTTATTATTACTATTATTGTCTAAATTCATTCTGTTTGTTGTTGAGGAGATTGTGTATTTGAGGGCAGAGTGTACAGCCCGGGAGACAGTTTCCACCCAGCCCAAGACCCCTGTCAGATCTGCACATGCGAAGTAAGAAGTTTATTGTGAAGCATTTTTAATTAGTGAAATGCTGATTCAGCATTCACGCTGTAGAGATCCTGTTTCTCTTTACATTTTGTATTTTACTTTTGTATCTATGACTTTTGTGTATGTTGTACTATTTTAATCATTCAAATGTCGAAATGTTCAGTTCATTCAAAACATTCTGTAACGTATTTATTTATTTTTTGTAACTTTTCAACTTTTCAAATATTTATCTTTATTTACAAAGAAAATTCCCCTAAAAAATACATTGAAATTTCTGATTCATTCAAAAATATGATTATTCTCTTTAAGACCTATTTCAGCGTAATGGCTCTTTTTTTCTCTTTTTACTACTT
Source organism: Garcialebias charrua (assembly GCA_038048925.1). NCBI lineage: Eukaryota > Metazoa > Chordata > Actinopteri > Cyprinodontiformes > Rivulidae > Garcialebias > Garcialebias charrua. Next base: position 26,381 of record JBBPBX010005022.1, read on the forward strand.
TTAGCTAGAATTTTGCTGCTTTCATCTTTAAGCTAGCTTTTGTAATTTTTAGCTTTTAGATAGAATGTATATAACCATAATTTTACTACTTAGCTTTTTTTTTAGCTTTAAGTTAAATTTCTACTACTTTAACCTTTTACATATCCTTTTGCTGCTTTTGGCCGTGCTTTTCTACTTTTTTAAGTCTAAATTAGCAGATTTCTACAAATCCATTCAGCCCTTGACTAAATTTTTACATAAAATGCAATTTCTCTAGGTGATATTTTATGTAAGTTATTACTTTTAATTGTAACTAATTTAGTGTGCTTGTACTGATTGAATTTAAAACAATCAGAAGATTGTGACGATCAAACAAACGTTTCTGCCGGTAACTGTTATCTCAAAAGACTGCCATTTTTGCTTTCTAGATGAGTTACTTAATAAATAAAAATAGGCATTTATTGATCCCAAAGGCAAATTCCAGTTGAATTTTCAATTGTGAAAACAGCAGCCAAATGTTATTTTAATGATAATAAATGTTCAAAAAATGGAGCAACAAAAACAGATTAAGGACAAAAAAATACCAGCCGTTGTGATCTGATCTCTTTAAATCTCAGGTGATGCCAGATGGAGAACAACACCTGAAGTGCTACAGAAAACAGTGTCCCAGCTTGGTCGACTGTCCCAAGAGCAACATCCTTTTTTCCGGACCAGACTCCTGCTGTCCCGTTTGTGCCCGTCAGTGTCAAACTGCTCTGACAAGGTGTGGTATATTTGCACTATCCCTGACTTCTTTAACACTCCTCTGTGTTTAGAGCCTCTCACCAACTGTACAACCACACTGATTGGAAACGAAGTGTTAGCAACAGATGACCCTTGCTTCACCTGCCAGTGCCAGGTAAAACATTAAGTATTGAAACACCTTTATTCATTTATTTATTTTAACAGCTTATGCTAATTTCTGCGGTGATGCTGTTTGTGTTCTCCAACAAGGATCTGACATGGACCTGCTTACAGCAAACATGTCCACTGCTCACCTGCCCTCTTATCGAACAGTTCACTCTGCCAGATTCATGCTGCCCGGTGTGTAAAGGTGAGACACACAACGCACTCACACTCCAGCTGCTTCCAGGATTTATGTTGCTGCTAATAGACGTCCTTCGTTGTATGGGATTCTTGTGCTCCTCACAGACTGTGTGGTCGAGGGTCAGAACAGGCGCGTGTCCAATGGCACCATCTGGACAGACAGCGATGACGATTGCGTCACATGCACCTGTAATGTGAGCCAGACAGAAATACTTTACCTTCTCACCACAGGCTTGTCTTTCTTATCGTCTACTGCCAAACAACAAAAGTTCTTAATCTTGTGTTCTACGTCAGTAATCGTCTTCGTTTGCATCCTCAGTGGGGCTCCATCGAGTGCAGCATTGAAGAGTGTGTATCTGCTGTTTGCGTGAGCGGACAGGAACAAGTGAAAGTTCCAGGAAAGTGCTGCTATGAATGCCGAGGTATGGGACGCAGAACATGGATGGAGTTCCCACACCTGTGCACACCTGTCACTTCACCACTTGCTCTTGTCAAGGGCGGACGCTTACCCTCTCCTCTCCCTCCTCCTCTTTGCTTTGCTCTGTCCTGTCTGTGAAACTGCGTCAGAGCCTCTCTCTACTTATCTTCCGAACCGTACATTTTTGCTATGGTCAGTTGGTCTCTCAACGCAATTGTAAAAATGTCTCAATGAGAAGACAAGCTTCAGGTGAGACAATGTTTCTCAACATGAAGACAAGCGCCAAGGATTCATATACAATTGGATTTATGATAAATGGTTTCATGCTTTTTGGATTTGGCTGGTTCCTGGTCTATCAACAAACAAGGAAGTCATCGGCAGCTAAATTTGGCCCTGGTCAGACTGTCTGCAGCTGTCCACTTACCGTAATTTGGACGTTTGGGATTTGAGAGGACCAGCAAAGACTCAAGGCAGACATGAATCAGTAAAGTTCTGCTTGTGCCCCAAACTATTGTTGCTTATCTGAATTTGGCTCCCTAGCTGGCCCTGACTGGCCACCTTATCTCAATTTGCCTGGAGGCCCTGTAAATTGATCCTCTGCCCCCCTCCCTTCCCCTCCTACCGACTAAGTCTGTGGACCTATCAGAGCGGCCCGGCTCAATAAATATTATGTCATCATTTCAGGACTCTCAGATTCTCTCTGGCGCTGTTCCAGGTCGACCTCGGCACAAGAGTATTTATGGATCTCACCAGAGGGAACTGACTGACTCTACCATTCTTATCAGAACTCTTATGGGGTATTTGCACTGCTCCTAATCAGCCCCAACTCTGCACAGCCCACCACGGAAAGAACCCTTTTGCACCAACACATTAGCTAGTATTTTTAACTGATTCGAGGCTGATTCAGGACCTGATTAAGGACCTCTTCGTCCCTGCTTCTTTGGTGGGACCGCTGGAGCTGAGTCGAGCTGACTCTGGACTGAAACGTGAATGCAAGGCACTGATTGGTCAGGGGGAGGAGTCACTGGATCTCAGAAACTTTTCACCGATCCTCCATTTGCAATTTCTCGGGATGTGGAACAGCGGCTGGATCTATTTTTAAGATTTAAAAAACAATAATGACAACGCCGTGCTTAATTCTGAAGTCCAGGCGTTTTTTGTGTTTGGTGACTGACGACAAAATTTGAGCGAGCGGAGTCACCGTGGAGGATCATACGAGCTGACCCGTTGAAGCACGTGAGGCCGGGGTCCAGACCTCTCGTGTTCACAAAGACCGGATTCCAAGCCCTGGCAGGCGGGAGGACCGGGACAAAGGGTGAAAACGTTTTTAAAAACATTTTATGTACAAAAATAATGTTTTGTTTATCAGTGAAGATTAAAAATAAATAAACAATGTTGGCTTTATCATGAAATCCTGTTTTCACTTTGACTTTATTCAATAATCAGTTAATTAAAGTTAACTCAGCTGAAAAATCATTAAGACAAAATTATTGGATCTTCCAGGAATATTTCCCTCAAACATGTTTAAAGAAGAGCTACAGCCTTTAGTTCAACTTTATTCTAACCCACAGATTTACAAATCACAAAACAAGAATAAAAATTTAAATTAAAGCTTTAAATCAAAGCTAGAAATAATCTGTACACAAGAAAACATAATCTGTATACAAGAAACAAAACCACAATGAGCGCAAATACATCAAATGATGAAGAAAAATGTAGAATTTTGTAGATGTTGGCTCATCAAATATAATTTTATTCAGTTTATTTCTATAGCACTAGTCACAACAGAAGTCGTCTCAGGGCACAGAACAGAAATATTCATATAAAATACCGGTAAGTTAACAGAAACATTCATATATAAAAATAACAACTTTAAACTGCTTTGAGTTTAACTCATCACAGAACTCTCATTAGCA
>JBBPBX010005022.1:31097-73908 GCA_038048925.1 Garcialebias charrua
TAGTTTTATAACCCTGTGTTATGAAAATATCCACCATCAAAGCTACTACAAAATTTTTTTTAATAAAAAAGGAACTTAACTTTAAAAAGAAAAGAGCTTTTCTTTTACCCACATTGCACCTCTCTTCAAGGTTTCATAAAAATTTTAATCAGCAGTTCTTGTAAAATCCTACAGATAAAGATAAATATACTGTTTGTTGCACTAACATATACCGATGATTACTTGCAAAAATAGAAGAAAAAAAAACATTTATTCACAAATACGTTGTGATATTTCATCTTTTTAAAGTTTGCTTACAGATAATGTTGGTATTGTGTCTGCATCAGAGTTCATTGCAGTGGCTTTACACTGGAGCCAACTGCAAGCCACAAAAATCAGGATTTTTGTTCTAGTTTTGTGCCGATGGCTGAAATCTTTAAAGGTTCACAGTCTACACCTTAGCGTCATGATTTATCTTTGTACTGTACAGTGTTCATGCAACAAATGATGATCGTGGACGTAACGGGGTGTCCTGGACTAAAGAGGTGACAGTCTTTCTAGGAAATGTCACCGTGCAGCTCCTCCAAAACTGGGTTGTTAAGGTTTGTGTGCGACTGAGCTGAAGATGGTGTTGTACTTTTTTTACACATCCACTCCGTCATGCTATTTTTTTTTTATTCTCTAGGTAAATGAAAAGGTTGTGGCTTTGCCTTTCCTCAGAGAGCCGTACGTCTTTGTAGAGCGACAAAGCAACATGGTCCTGCTCAACACGAACATTGGACTGAAGGTACAGCAGCATGGCACTTTGAGATTTTTATTAATGAAAAGTGCATTATAAATTGAATTCATTATTATTATTATTATTATTATGGCAGTTCTCACAGTGTGAACATCTTCATCAACACAATTACACACCCACCAGTTTGCCTCTAGGTCAGGGGTACTCATTAGGGAGATCACGATCTACTGGTAGATCGCTGAGGTAGTACTGGTATCGCAGTGTGACATTAAAAAAAATATTTGTCAGCCTATCAAACATCCTGTCACTTGATTGACATACAGGGCAGCCATTCACAGCCCTCGTTCTCTCAAACCAGGTCTGAGAGATTTTCGGGGAAACCCCATCCCCGCTCCCCCACCCCCGAAGGTGTGAAATTCTCCGTGTGTGAAGTTACACATACAAACGGCTGCAGTCCAAAGTTTTTCTGCACTAACAACAGATTTAAATAATGGCAGAGAGCTGAGTGTTTTTCTGCTACTCGCCCTTTTTCAGCATGCAGGAGCAAAACTAATAAAATCCAGGGTCCAAAGAGACGTTATTCACCAGTTTGGACGTAACTGTGATCATGCAGTCGCTGCATGCACGATGAATGCAGCTGAGCCCAGGGTTGCCAGATTAAAAAATGCCTTATTTACCACCTCCTTTTCTGAGCACATGTTCAAGAAACACAACACAAACTTCATCTTGCTCAAGATGAGAGTTCTGCAATGGAGTTAAATTCAAAGCAGTCTGCTCCTCAAACAAATAGTGTTAAATTATTATTTTATCTATGAATGTTTCTGTTAAATTATTATTTTGTATAAATGTTTCTGTTCAGTGCCCTGAGATTACTTCTTTTGTGAATTGACGCTATATAAATAAACTGAATTGAATTGAATCTTAGAACATCTTTACTCAGCAAACACAACAGTTTAGGTCAAAATACTATCATTTTAAAGCCACAGTACTGTACTATAGTTCATAATTTCTTATCTGGCAACCCGACTGACATGAAAACTACAGCATTTTTCATGTAAACCAGCTTATTTTTTGTTTATTACCCCCAATAAACATTGAAAAATCACTAATGTTTCCACAGGTTGTTTTCGTGTAAACGGGGCCTTGTAGTATGTAGATCACTTTGACTTGATCATTTCAAAAGTAGCTCGCATGCTGAAAAAGTCTGAACACCCCTGCTCTAGGTGCTGTGGAGTCCTCGTTCACACCTGGAAGTGAGTGTGCCAGGTTCATACAAGGGCCAAACTTGTGGTCTCTGTGGAAACTTCAACAACTATTACCAGGATGACCTCCAAAAGCCCGGCGGCCAACTCAGCCAATCAGAGGCTGAGTTTGGCAACAGCTGGAGAGTACGTTTACAACACAAACATTGCTTTAAAAAGGGGAGGGGATGCAAGTACTGTAGTCTGTCTGACTGCTAATACCTCTCAAATACCTCTTATTGAAGGTGACAGATGGAAACCATGCCCTCTCCTCCTGTCGTCCCGGAGAGGACGTTGATCCCTGCCAAACTGCAGGATACCAGGCGAGGAAAGGGGCGAACGCTCGCTGTAGAGTCCTGAAATCTGCTGCTTTCAAGCCCTGCCATCGAGTCGTTCCTCCCGAGCCGTGGTACGGCGCCTGCGTGTACGACCTCTGTGCATGCGGTTCCAATTCTGACGAGTGTCTGTGCGACGCGCTGGAGGCCTACGCCAGCCAGTGCAGAGAGGCCGGGGTCATCCTGCAGTGGAGGAGCGCGTCACTGTGTGGTGAGCATCCAGCCTTAACTAAGAAATAAATGTTTCTTATTAGAATTACCCTTGATTGAAATGTGTCAAACATAGGTCAAAGGTCAACATATGCTACTAGAGTCTTCAGTTTTTTTTGTGTTCCTTTTCTGTTTCAGCTGTGGGCTGCCCTGTAGAGAGGGGGTTTGTTTTTGACGAGTGCGGCCCACCATGCCCTGTGACGTGCTTTAATGTTGACAAGCCGCTGGGCGAGATAGAGAGTCACTGCTTCAAGCCCTGCGTCCCGGGCTGCCAGTGTCCCGCTGGCCTTGTTCTGCACAACAGCTACTGCATACAGCCAGCAAAGTGTCCAAAAATCATTCACAGCAGCCAGTTATGATGTCCGAATCGCTCTGTTATAAATCTATCCTCACTTCTATATGCACATGCACAGCCTGTTCTGTCTTTTTCATGTTTTACACCAAAAAATTTGGAAAAAATATCCAGGTGCTGCTCATGAATTTTACATAATGAGCCAAGATGTTGAAATAAGTAGCACTGAGTATTTATGTTGCACACAATGTAATGTTACCCCCCCCCCCTGTTATGTTTTCCAATTTATTATAAATTGACTATAATGTAACAACATTTATACTAACAATTAATAATTGTTTACTGTACAGGTAAAAAGTATGTGCAATGTTTTACTGTATGTACAGAAAGTAACATAACCTCAGGTGTTCTTCATTTGCTACTTCACAAATAAACAATTTTTTTACTAATATTTGTGATTTTGGTGTACAGATCAGTGTTATTCTTTAATAAAATCATGAAAATCTGCCGGGAACATGTCTACGGTCATTCAGTTATCACACGCTGTTATATCGCCTGCTGCCCATCATGCCAGAGTTTGAGACTAAAATCCTCCCTTGTCGAGAATAGATGGAGCTGCAGGCGTTTTGGTCAAACCTTAAAAAACAACACGAGATGTTACCCTCACAATATAGGTCATTAATGACTTTAAGCTACTTCCACTTCAAATTGGAGCTCAATATTTGTAAAACTTACCTGTTTAGGGCCATTTTTGAGTTGGCAATTGTCTGTTGTATTACCGGTAACTGCGGCAGACATCTTGAGTTACATTGGCTCCTAAAGGGGCAGATATAATAAGATTTTTTCCTTCCTTCTGCTCCCTTTCATTTTATATTTTGTTTTTCATCAAATATGTGTGATTGTTTTATATTTTACTCTAAAATGAATAAATTCAATAAAAAATAAATAAAGTTATTTTGTTATTGATGTACATTTCTTGATTGATTTCTGAAAATTTAAACAAAATCCATCCAATGGGTTCATTAGATATTTTGCTAACCGACAGATTTGACATCGATGAGCTAATGTCAAAGTTGTAAACAATGATCTTGCACTTTGTTTACACTTAGAACATGTGTTGGGGATCAGTCTCAGCTACTACCAAACCAAACTTCAGGTCAATGTCTGTAAAATGGACTTAGTTGTAGTTATTTTCTATGTTTCAGGGGTGGCAGCCATCTTGAACTGCATTAACTCCAAAAATCAGTTGTTGTTGAACCATTCATCCATCAGTTATCTGTTACTTGCCTGACATGCATGTTTTTGGTCTGTGGGAGGAAACCGGAGTACCCAGAGAAAGCCCACGCCTGCACAGAGAGAACATGCAAACTCCACCCAGAAAGGCCTCTGGACCAGGATTTGAACTGGGAACCTGCTCGCAGAGAGGCAGCAGCTCTACCAATTGTACCACCGTGCTGCCCACTTGTTGATGGACATTGAATTAAATTAAATTAAATCGCTCAACAAAATTCATTAAAATTTATCCAATGATTTAAGAGATATTTTGCAGACAGTCACAGAAACAAACACTGAGATAAAAATAAATAACTTAATGTCTGCCGTTGAACGATAACAATGATCCAATTTAAGTCACTGTGAACAACATTGACTAGTATAATAATAAAAAGTATTTCACTCTGCGGCATTAGTGTATATTTGATCATTTTTAGGATATTTTCAATTGTTTCCACAAAAGATGACTTTACCTGAAATTATGTGTTGACTGTATTTAGACAATGTAAACTAAAAATACTGGTAATGTAGTATACTGTAGGTGCAAAAACACATAACTCAAGATAACTTGAGAGAGGCTCCATTACTTTCACTTCGATTTCAGTGGTTCTGCGTCACATTTCACTGTGTGTTTCCATCTGACGTGGGGTCACTTTCTGTTGCTCGGTAAGCTGATCCAGACGCTGTAACCACGGCAGCATCCTGTATAATTCATCAGCTCGGGTGGAGAAAACATGGATGAGGTAAGCCGTTTTAATGTTGAGCTGCATTTGTACTTTTGATCAGCGTTGGAGCTAAAATGAAGTTTTCCTCCAGGACTGTGTCGCTGCTCTTTGTGGGTCTCTGGGTCGGTCTGCAGAGGAAGAGTTTTCCTCTGGAGATGTGAGCTTCCTCTTTGGCAAAGTGTTTCATGTTTCCTCCAACAGTGATGAAGCACATGCAGCCATGAAGAAGGTAAAGATGCAGACATTTTGAGGAAACAACGTTAATATTTACACTTTTTGCAATCAGACACCACAGTGTTTTTTACTACTGGAGGATGTTCCTTCAGAAGAAATCAGTTTAATTGAATTTCTTTCATATAAAATAAACAAACTGTGTAGAATTATTTGACATTGAGCTAGTTCATGAAGCCAGGAACCGGCATGGCCACGGACCCTCCCTCACAGTCGCATTGCACCTTAATGGTCATCCTCACAGGTGGAGGGTCCACGTGGAAGAGGAGGTCTTTCTTTTGGGCTTGGCCCAGCCAAGCCAACCACCAACCAAGGCTCCACAACCAGGTGCTTGGGAGATGCCCCAGTTTCCCTTCCCCATGCGAGGTTTTCCTGATTCAAATTTGTTTCATTCAATCGAGGGTTTTGAAAGGCTCAGTCTGACCCCTCCACTGAGGCCTGCTGCCACTGGAGACCCTACCAGGGGCTGAAGCATCTCTAAACCCCTCCACCACTTAAAGTTGATTTGTTGATTTAACAATTCATCGATTCAGCACTTCTCCATTCAATGCTCCTTTGCATCGAGAGGGGTCAGTTGAGGTGGTTCAGGCATCTGATTAGGACGCCCCCCCAGGACGTCTCCCTTTGGAGTTTTTTCCAGCATGTCCCACTAGGAAGAGGCTCCGGGGCAGATGCAGAACTTGCTGGAGGGATTGTGTATTTTTCTGACCTGGGAACGTGTTGAGGTCCCCCAGGAGGAGCTGCAGTGTTGCTGAAGAGAGGGGGGTCTGGGTTTCCTGAGACTTGTTGCCTCTGAGACCTGACTACAGATAAGATGGAGATAGAAAAAGAATGATCTGATCCAACATGAAAAGTGTTTTAGGTTGCATTTCTCAAACAAATTGGCCTCCGTGCAGTAAAGAACCTTAACATAATTTTGCAAACCCCTTAATGTAATTTTAAATGAAATACTATTAGAATTTAAATTAACAGGTCAGTGTAATGTAATAACCATCAAACAGTTCAGAGTTGTAAAAATTATTGAGGAATAAAGTTTAGGATAAACTCTATCCCGCAAATCTCAACTGCTGTTCAAGAAGAATGGACCTAAATGAATAAAGGATAGAAAAGGTGAAACAAAACACATTTTTTATTTGTTTACAACAAAATGCAATTATACAAAGTTTTTTTTTCTACATTTCTTCATTTAATCTAGATATGATGATGAGTAAATTAAAGTTTTGTGCCACATCTGTGATTTTTATTTTGTTATAATAAACAGCTGAAAATGAACATCCTGCAAAAGTAATTAATTAATAATTTGCACGTGTGTTTCAGATTGCTGGAGGAGATAAAAGCTGGTCCTGTTCTGGCCCAAATCTTTTGGATGTTCTCTTAGAAATGGAAAGGCAGAGAGAAATGAAAGAAATGGTAAAATTAGGATTTTTTTTCTTCATTCTCATCAACTGTTAAATTATTCAATAACAATAAATACTTTTGTTTTTTTTTAGTCATACTGGGATTATCAGCTTCGAAATACCAAAAACATTCCTCACTTGATGGATTATTCACATCCGCGTACAGTTACTGAAACTTTTAAAAATACTCACAACTCAGATTCAGGATCCATCCAGACACACGCAGCTGAAACTGCCTTCTTTCTGGTAAGCAGCTGATAGATTTACAGATACACAGAGCTGCTTTATTCACTCAAATTTGTCTGGTTTTTCTTCGTCTGCAGACTGGAAGACTGCTGGGAGGAAAAAAGCTCTGTCACATTGGGACAAACGCAAGGAGGATCAAGAAAGCAGCCGGGCACTGCTGGACTCAGTGAGCTTAATTCATTTTTCTTTCATCTTCTTCTTCTTTCAGCCATTCCCCTTTCAGGGGTCGCCACAGTGTCCTCTGCTCTCCCTCCATGTCCTCTGTAACTGCATCCATGTATCTCCTCTTTGTCTTTTTCCTGGCAGATGCATTTCTAACATCCTTCTACCAATATACCCACTGTCCCTCCTCTGGACATGTCCAAACCATCTCAGTCTGGTCTCTCTAACATTATCTCCCAGTTGTTCAACCAGTGCTGTACCTCTGATGATCTCATTCCTAATCTTGTCCATTCTTGTCACTCCTAAGGAGAACCTCAACATCTTCCAGTTCTTTCTCCTGACATTTTTCAGTTCTACACTGTTTCTGATAAAGCTGAATGTTTTGATGTTTCTGTTTCTCTTTAGGCTGGCATCACAGGGTATGCAAGGCCTTTCACCCTGGCAGGGTCTAAGGATGGGCATTAAAAGTCAGGCCTGGGGCAGTGTCTCCTTGTCTGATGTTCTCCTGTTGGTGGAAGTGAAGTATGACACAGTGGCACACTTACTTTACAGAGAGATGCTTCAGGAGCACCACAGTAAGTCCAGGTCACTCTGACCTGAGGTCACAATAACACCAGATAAAGTTGTTTTGACTCGACAGTGCTGACTGGAGCTTAGTCAGCATGTCAGGGTGTGCTCCAGCCCCAGTTTGTTCCTGTTTTATGTTTTTTATGGTGATTCCTCAGCTGAGAGTGTTTGGGAGAAGCTGCCGCCGTGGCAACAACATCAAGAAGTGGAGGTGCTGGAGGATCTTGCAGAGGAAGCTCTGGAGTCTGTTGATGTGCTGGGTTTGGCGGTGCTGCCGGGAGCTTTCAGGATATACACGTAACACACTGACCCAAAGTTTGAACATTTAACTTCCCCCTTTAGTCACAAATACATTTTAGTAATGTGCATTTTATGTTCGTACCTCGCTGTGTAGAAGATGTGAGAAACGGTTAAAGCAAATATAATCCATGTGTTGTATAAGTCATTTTTAAATACCAACAAAATTATCCATCAAAGTTTTTGGATCTTGTAGTGTTAAAAGATTTGCATAGTATCAAACATAAATGTGTATTTACAAATTTAAGCATCACATTTTGCAAATTTAAGCATCACATTTTAGACATCGTTTTATTTGGGGGTGGGGGCTTTGAAGAATTTTGTTTACCGTATTTTCCGGTGCATAGGTCGCACCTTTTTATGTTTTTTTTTCAAGGCCTGCGACCTATACACCGGTGCGACCTATATATGGCTTGTTATCACTTTCGGCTAATCAAATTTTAAAATCCAGCTCATTACACAATTACGTTCATTTATTAAGGAAAAGTTCAGCTCAGACATATATTTGCTATAATTTTTATCAAACAAACAATTGTTTTTAAGTGTTAATCTTCTTAAAAGCCTTGCTGTGCGCTCCTGTGGCAGACATTTGCAGCAGAGCTAAACGTAGGTGCGACTTATACACCGGTGCGACCTATCTAGGGGTTTTTCCATACTATTGGTGATAATTGGACAATGCGACCTATACACCGGTGCGACCTATACACTAGAAAATATGGTAAACCAAGGAAAAGGAATCGAAGATAAAAATGTGTGTCTTTTTGTCAATGCATCTCATAAACACAACGATAAAAGAGACATTCGTCTGCAGGGTGTGTCCAGCTGCTTCATCACAAACCCGCTCAGAGCTCATGGATCAGTCCTGGTCTGCTGTTTCTCTCCTAAATGACTTGCACACATTTCGTCAACAAGAACAAAACACACTAAGATCTCTGGGTCAAAGGTGAGTGCATGCAAATATAGCAGTGAATCGATGTATGGGAAAATTATTTGTTTATAGAATTACAGCGTTAGTATGGATTAAAATAGCAAATGGATGAGACAAAAACAACGGAGTAATTAATTTCATGATCTTGCTGCGTCCAGGTTGTGTGGAGAGAGTCTCCGATTGTTGTGTCTCTACATCTGCCTGGCAACTTACAGAGCTCAGAGGGAGCAAATGTCCCACTGCGCTCTTCTGGCAGCTCGTCAGTCCTGGGATTCATGGTGAGACGACTGTGAAAGAAAGTTATATTAATAACCTTTATAATCATTTTATTACTTTAAGGTGTATAAATGATAGTATAATGCTTTGATATAGCTGCTTGTGGAATGATGGTACCAGTGAAGGCTGGCTAGAGATGCTGATCACTTTCCTCCATAAGAAACCTAGAAAATGTTTTCCTTTCTGCGAAACTGTAAGTCACCTTGGTTCGGTTCTGGAAAACATTGAGACAGGGCATGAGTAGGAGATCCCCCTGATGAGTTTCTATTAAACTAACCTTTTAATTTCAGATAGAGACTCAGACAGGACAAGACATTAATACGTTCTACTTGTGATGCATTGACTTTCTGTGACTCTGTTCTCCTCAGCTTTGTAATAAATGTGAGGAAATCTACTGTACACCTGATAGTTTGGGAATGTTTTTTTTTTTGTTTATCTTTCTATGCCACAAACAGGAACAGTGACAATAATCCAAATTTACACTACTTGTATGCACACTTTCAGTTGTACGTTTGTTTATTGATTTTCTGTACAGGCCACATGTCATCAGTCCATGCAGAGCAGAACAAGTTGCCCTGTGGTTTTATCGAAGAGAAGAAGAGAAAGATGACATCAAGACACCACAGCAGGTATTGTCGAACTTTGAATGAATAATTCTTAAGGAGAAAGTGGAGTTACATGTTCACACTTAAGCATTGTTTTGAGGTTTAATTTTTTTTTTAAAGTGAGTTCTGCAGTGTTTTTATCAGTAACCAAAGAAAACTTTTGCAGCAGACCGAGCTTCAGCTGCTGGTTCTGATTCAGGAGCAGGAGAGGAGGCACCTGCTCACGTTGTTACGCAGAGTTTCAGTGGAGGATTTGCAAGAACCAGGTTGTACAATACCTTAAAAACAGTAAATATATATTATCTTGAATCAACTTTGTTTTTACAATCAGTTTTCTTGTTTGGGACTTCCAGACAGTGAGCAAACTTCTTTAAGGGCTGGATGTTTAAGAAGAATAAGAACAATCCATACGCAGCTGAAAACACAAAGTGGGGCTCAGGCCCCTTCAAGCCATACAAACGTTCAGACTCAAATGCAGGAAGAGTGGTCGCAGGCTCTGCTGGAAGATTGTGCCATGCTCCTTCTGACCCATCTGATAGAGCTTCAAGAGGCCCAATCCTTGTGTTTAATCCAAGAGCTCCTGGACCGAGTGAGTCAAGACACCTTGTTATCCTCCTCAGTGTAGGATTAGACGAGTAGAAATATTATTTGATTTAGAGAAATATAGCATTATCTGCAATGTAGCATAAATCTTCAATGATTTTGCTGAAGCTCCAACTAGACAAGCATGGAATTAAAGGAGCGCAAAGTAGACCACAAAAACATGCAATATATATGAATTGTGTGAATGCTAATTCAGCATCCACACAGTAACAGTACACAATATAATTTTTTCTGTTTTAGAATACACACAGTGTCACAGTTCTGCGAGAAAAATATGAAGCTGAACTCGAAGCACAACATTTCACCAACCTGTTCCACCTCCTGACCTCAGAAGACTCCCTAACCTCAGGCTCTGTGGTTGAAAACACCAGCAATGATCTAACTGGACCAGAATCCTCTTCCAACTGCGAGGTCGGGACCGGTGGATCAGCTGCAGCCCCACCTGCTGATTCAGTTAACAGAACCTGCCGTGAACTAAAACAAGTCAAAACTGCAAACGGTTCTGCCAAACAGGAAGTCTGTTCAGGTACCTGCACTGAAAACGTTGAAAAACTGGACATGAACACCAGAACCCTAAACCCTAAAAGATGCTTTGGTTTCCTCAAGGTTGTGGAGCGATTATGGAGGACCTGCCCTACCTGGAGATCTTGTGCGTATCGGACACACAGGGTGATGCTCTTGAGAACCTGGCTGCAGGAGGAGGAACCTGTAATGAAGATGAGGGCAGTGTAACAGAAAGCCACCAGAGCTACGACCAACAGAAGTGTCTCATCACTCTTGCTTGGAGCAAACCATCCGAGGATGAGGCAGAGACCGCGAATGGAGAAGCCGAACAGAATCATGACAATAGCACCAAGACCCAAATTCAATCCACACGTGAGAAAACCGTTCAGGAGACAGACAAAGATGTGAACCCTACACTGCTACAGAGTTGTTCTTCAGATCATCAGTACACCACAGAACAGGTATCTCCACAAAGAACATGTCATAATGCACCATCACTTTCATTCATTGGATGCATTTCTCTTTTATTTCAGCTGAATTTGGATAAGAAACCAAAAGCAGATCGATTGATCGATGGAGAAGTTGCATCTGAAAACATCCAGCAAACAGACGCTACGGAAGCTGAGAACCTTCAGCGTTTACAGCCAAATGTCTTGGACAATTCTTTTAAAAATACTGATGACCTCTGCTCTGGAATATCTAATCACAGTGCTGCCAGAGAGTTGACCAAGGAGATATGTCCAAGTGAGTCCTCACTGGGGAACCTCAGAGAGTCTGAAGACTCAGGCCATGAAGACCTGACATGGTCCCAAGAATCAACAGTAAGACAGTTCTTTGTCTAGTTTTCTGATCAGTAGACAGAGTACTTAAGAAGTTTATTTTTTCATGCAGTTAGAGTTCAGTCTCTCTGAGAGAAACGGAACGAGGGAACCCAGTCTGATGAAGGAAGGAGTGAGACATTCAGTGTCTGCAATGGACAGAGAGAGAACAATGCGCAACCTGGTGGACATGCAAAGAAAGTTTGAAACAAAGCATCAAAGAGACAAAGAAAGACAGCTATTGAGGGTGAGCTATGTGAAAACAAAGCCTCTAAAATTCTCAGCAAATGTGTCTTGACATGGTTTACTTTCTCAGGTTCAGGAGCGTCTGTCAATAATTCAGAACAGAAAAACTGACGAGGACTTGCTTGGCCAGAAACATACTGACATGCTAAGACATCTCATGCAAGATCTACCTTTGGTAACCATGAGTAAATCTCTATAAGAACATCTTGTGTTTTGGTTACCATTAGGTGCACTGTTGTGTTTTAGGAAGACAAGGACCAGCAGAAGACGGTCGTTAAGGAGCGACTGGAGCAGCTCAGAAGAGAGCGCTCTTACATCATGCAATCTAAGAGAGACAGGTAAACTGAACGACTCAGGCAGGAAACAAGATCATATTGACCGGTGTTACAAGTCAACTCTTTCTTTCAGGAACACAGCAGTGTTCAAGGAACTCCTGGCTCCTGTTGGTCTGCACTTCATTGAGACAGAAGAAACAAATCAAGGCGCTTCAAGTGTTTAGAACTGTTCGGCTTTCAGACATAGTCCCAGTTTCATGTTTAATTTACTGAGCCATCATCTCTCAGCCTATTCAAGTTATTGATTTATACCATTTTGTTGATGATCGTGTAAGATGCAGTACTGTCCAAAACTTTAAAACCATCCCCAATATTGTTTTGCCTGAAAAACTTTCTTGTAATTTTTTGAAAGTGTTTTGGTCACTGGTACTTCAGGCTTTCTTGAGGTCTTTTTAAAGTTTTTATTTGAGTTTTTAAGTCTTTTTTCTTCACTTTCTACCCGTTCCTTGTCCCAATACAGTAGACAGAATGTTGTGCAGTGTGCTTAAAATAAAGACAGTAGACAAGCCAAGGGGGAAGAAAAACTACAACGGATGAACAGCATATGAAGTGGAGGCTAATGGGAAAGAAATTGCAACAAGAACAGACAGGGAACCTGAGAAGTAGTTGATCAACTATTTGCCAAGCTCCAAAACAAAATTGGTTATTTTCCAAATGATTTAATTCCACAAACACTGATTGTGTCATTTGCTTGGGTTTAAAAGTTTCCCCCAATGATTCACAGGTCGTGGTTTAGCAACTTGAGAAACAAAACATTTCTCTGAAACTGGTCAGGTACCAAAGCTGAAAGAAAATCTTTGCAAGACCTTCAGAAAACCTGAAGAGCCATTGCTTGATAGCACTTTGGAGTGACAAGTCAAGACCTTCGCACAATACAAGTTGTTACAACCAAGACCAAAAAACAGTTCTTTGTTGTACATTTTAATTTTGACAACTATATGCATCAACAATAACGCAATTTATTTATAACCCTTTAACTGTGTGCACATTATACCAAGGCCAAAATGACATACACGATGTGTCAGAGGTGCATGTAAACAGTCCAAAGTGGTTTCATTAACCTTTCTTTATGTGAACCTTTATGCTGAACATTGTTCACTTGTGTAAGAAATGGTTGTGACAACAGAACTAGACTGCTGTAAACATCAAAAGCACCAACTGGACTGAGACTGGATTTATTTACAGGTATGCAAGGATGAGAAAGTTAAACACTTGAAGGAACATTGGTTTGGCTAGTAACTACCGTACAGCAGGCAGATAGGAAATCTACAGCTTAATTGGTGCAGACTCAAGTTTATCTTGAAAGATGACCCCTTGATCCAGGTAATTTAAGGAAAAACGTCTGCGATTCTCAGCAAATAACCATTCTTTTTACCCAACCTCCTCTTATTAATTATTACAGTATTTATATTTAGTACCCCCTCTCACTGCAGTTTACAGCAAAGCAGAAATACCTACCAGTCTAATTAGCTATAACATTCCAGAACAGCTCCCCCCACACACGCATAAAGTGGATCAACTCCAGAAACGAGTACATAACTTCAAAATCTGAGGATTCAAACACTAACATTCACAGCAACAAAGAAATGTAGCTTCCTAACAAAAACAAAAAAGAAACAAGCATATTGTCTGACAGGCCACTCAGAGCTTTAATTGTGTGCGAGTGACAGCTTGAAACTGAACAAAACCAGCAAATAAAACAAACGAAGGAGAGTTCACCTTAGAGGTGGTGGCAGGCCAGATGTTTAGCTCTCAGGCTATGCAGAGATGGAATCAGGTTAGCTCATGTGGCAACAGGACACTTCACAGCAGGAACACACCAAAGTCTGACATTTCTCTTGTGTTTGAACTCTACAAGCTGTTTGGAGAGAAGGTACATGCATGTGTGCGATTGACCAAATTACATATTTTACAAAATAGTTGACAGTACAGTATTTGCATTTTGTACATTAAACTGGTTTCCTCACAAAAGTAAAAGATTAGAATAAAGACAGAAAAGGCTCAAGTTGAGTTCACTTTAATGAACTTCTGAAAATGAGACTAACTTCTCACTGGAGATAAATGACGATCACTACTGTTTGTTACACAAAACTGTCACACATCCAGATCTCTCCGAGGTGGTGGTGGGCACAATAGAGCTGAGGATGGAGTTTTATTGTGTTTTTATCATTTTAGGTTTTTGTGTATGGTATCTCCTTTTCACTGGAATCATAAAAGGAGGGAAATGTGTATGTGCAGTGTTTTGAATGGTATTAGCGATGAAACCTAAACCATGTTTGTGTGCAAGTCTTTGGATGAGTCTTTCTATTGGTGTGCACACTGCACTCCTGGGCCATGGTGACCCCCTTCATCATCAGAACTATCGTGATAGGCCTCTCTCCTGGCTCCACTGCCAGAACCTTGACTCTTGTCATAATCGGACAGCTCGACTTCCTCTGCATCCGGGGCAATATCGGGGTTTTCAGAACGAGCAGGAAGCAAATTCTCCAGGTCCTTTAAAAAATAAAAATAGTTAACTATCTCTACACAGCAAAAATGCAGACTGGTTTGTTTTCCTCATGTTTTCCTTTTTCATGGTAACTCACATTCAGTTTTTCGGAGCTGATCCAGTTGTTTTCTGGGAACTGAACATCAAACTTGATGTAAAGATCTCCTTTCTCGAATGGATTTCTGTACTGAGGCATTCCCTCTCCTTTCACCACTCGAGTACTGCCTGTAATATAAAAACAGGTTGAAAAAGAGTCAAAACTAGCTTCCAGTTGTGCCGCAGCTTTGGTGTAGTGGTTAAAGCGGGCGGTACATATGCTGGAGGCTGAGCCTCTCCACAGGCGTCGTGAGATCACGTCCCAGAACCGACGAGCACATTTCTGTGGTGTCTCCCCCTCTCTACCCGTTTCGCCCTCTCCCTCTCTAATAAAGGCCACTAGCGCCCGAAAAAGCAAAAAATATCAATAAAAAAAAACTAGCTTCCAGTCAAACTCTGAACTTAGAACTCACCTGCTCTGAAACCTAATACAGGTAGCCCTAGTTAGTTCCGTTCCTACGCACCGTTCGTAAGTCGAAAATAACGTAAGTCGGATCACATACAAAAAAAATATATACAGTATATATATATTTTCATAAATAAATAAATGTACAGTACTGTACAGTTAACAAGCACTTAGCCTATCCCAACAGTTTTTAAAGATGAAGGAGGGAGTTGAATTGTCTCCCTTTCACATAAAGGGAGCTAGCTTCCTTTATGTGAATGGAGCCTGGTAGGGAGGAGGGAGACAATTCAACTAACTCCATCTTTAAAAACTGTGTTAGGATAGGCTAAGTGCTTGGTAACTGTACAGTACTGTACATTTATTTATTTAAAAATTATGAGATGCGTGACGCAAGTCCGAAACGTCGTAAGCCGAGGGCTACCTGTAGTTATACATAATAAATAAAATAAAAAATAGCAGTCCACATTATTTTTGTACGAAAACAGAAAAGACATCTATACTGTACTGTAGTGTCTAAAAGCAGCAACTTGGTGGTTTATTACCTCCTAAAGTGATATCATGTCAGGGTTTTCTAACACCCACTTCTACACTAGAAGTTAGAGCAGATTACTGCCCTGAAATGAATGTTACCCTATGTAGCCCTAACAACAACAACAACAACAACAACAACAACAACAACAACAACAACAACAACAAATAACGGCATTCTGACCTGGCTCAATAACTTTGCCAGGTGGGTATTTGACCAGCAGCTGCCGTCCATCCAGGTGTGTGATTGTCACCTGGAAGCCACACAGAGCCTCAACAAGTCCGATACGCTGGACCATGTGAAGGTCATTTCCATCACGCCGAAATTCCTGTTGAAATACAAATTACATTGTTTTTCTCTGATTGCTTACAAGTTTGGAAAATAGAACACAAAAACAAAGGCAGAGTTTGTAGAGTTTCTTAATCCATCCGACATAAAGTACCTCATGATCTTTCTCTTGAAGCACCAGAACAATATCTCCTGGTTCAACACCTGGTGCTTGGTCAGCTTCCCCAGAGAACGTGATCTTCTGTCCATGTTTCATGCCTTTGTCCACATGAACCTCCAGAAGTTTAGTCTCCTTACATACCTTCTGACCCTCACACTTTTTGCAGCGGTCCTTCTCATTTATTACCTCCCCTGAACAAAAATTACAGTACACAAAAATATACTTTAAAAATAGTATTTTTTCTTTTGTTTGAATTCTGTTTGTATGCAGTTTATTTCAGTATGAGGACATTTATTTGAACATATTACCCTCTCCGTTGCAGTCTGTGCAGACTGACTGCATCTGTTGAACCATCCCTGGAGCCAGCTGTCTGATCATGACTCTCATTCCCCGTCCTCTGCATGCCACACATTTCTGCACAGCTCCTGCCTTACCCCCCTGACTGGAATGGAACAGATAATCAGTGTTATCAAACATCCATTATGCTTTCTAAAATTACTCATGACAAAAATTTCAAAATTTAAATACGATGTCAGTTAAAGAAGTGTATTGTTCAAGAACATGTGTGGATAATGTACATTTAATGGCATGAAAACGTACAACAAAAAGTTCAGACGGGAAGAAGTAAAAACTGTAAAGTACTTGGCTTTGACTGGCAGTACTATAAACACAACACCAGGCTGGACATGCAACTTTATTAGTTTGCTGCAGGGCTGTAATGGTGAACACAGTTCACTTGCACCGTTAACACACATTTATAGACTGATGAAAGCATCATTTAGAGTAAATAAAATCATGCAATGGATCGATTTTGCAGTATAGCAGGCAGCTTGCACTTTCAGATCTACGGTGTACACTTTTCTCCTGAGCACCAATCCAGTCAAAAGTAATTAGCTCTCTTACTCTGAAATTACGCTAATTAGTATTTGTGACTCCCACAGAGTCAAAGACAGTCAAGTGCTGTTCCTTTCTGTTTTAGAGGTCTGCCATGTTATTCATTATATTAATATTAGAAGTCTAGGTTCAGGGATACTGACTTGCTATGCTGCTTAACTACAAAGGAGGAGTTATTTTTCCTTGATTTATCAGCTGTACCTTAATCTAAAAAAAAATAATAATAATTTAAAAAAAAAACTCATCATTGCACTAATTTAAACCTTTGTGTGATGTTTATTATAAAACCAGAACTCCACAGAGGCTCCAAACAGTTTCAGAGAGGCTGTAAAGAATGAAGGTAAAGAACAATCGGTTTCCAAACTAAAAACAACTAAATATTGTCAGAAAGTTTTCAAGTATCTAAATGTGGTCTGGATTAGTTGAACAGCAAGTTAGTAATAATGGTTCATTTGCCTTAATGAGTAATAATGGTTAATTTGCCTTAATGTGTATCAGCTTAATTATGACTGTATCTTGTTTTGTTTGTTTGCTGTAAATGTATCCAACACATTGTCCCAAATTATTAAAAATTGTGGTTGTTCTTATTGCTATTAAAAATCAGAGCTTTTAAAGTCAACATAATTTTAATCACAAATATGAACCATGCAAAGAAGACTCACCCATTGCAGGCGCTACACAACACATTCTTACTGAGCTGCAGTTTTGTAGTTTTGCCATTGTACAAGTCTTCGAGAGAAACTCTGTGAGACAAAAAATGGTGTAAAAACATTGTTTCAACCACCTCTCATTACAGAGTATTTCTATGTGAAACACTTACTTCAGCGGGTGAACCATATCATCTCCTCTCCTCTTGCCTCCGTTACGCCCTCGGCCCTGTCCACCCATAAACCCAAACAGCCCTCCACCAAAAATATGAGAGAAGATATCATCCATGCCAGGTCCTCCTCCTCCTCCCTCTCGTAGTCCCTGCTCTCCATAGCGATCATAAAGGTCCTTCTTCTCTGGGTTTGTCAGTACATCATATGCAAAACTAATTTCTTTAAACTGGAAAAAAAAATGTAATTATTGACAAACAATTAGACCACATAAGATTGAGAAATATTCAGTAGATAAAAACTAGAAGCCTTCTAAGTACCGTATTTTCTGGACTATAGGCCAAAGTTTTTTGCCTAATTTGCATGCCCTGCAACCTATAGAGAGGTGAGATCTGTTTATGGATTTTTTTCCCATATTTTTAAACCAATTTTTGGCTCAGATATGACAGTTTTTCATTTTGGCAAAACATGGTGCAGTACCACTTTTGTCCGCTAGGGTACACAGACTGTTCCCACCTCCTGTGTCCGAAGGCAGCCTCCTCTGGTCGGACTTACTCTATCGCAGCCCGGCCTCCTGCTCTGGAGGTAACTACCGTACTGTTAGCTTTGTTTGTTAGCAAGATAAGTCAAGAACCACAGGACAGATTTGTATCAAACTTACAGAAAGTAATCACTGTATGGACATTTACAAGTGACTAGCCTCAAAAGACGCTTGAACATGAAAAAAAAATCGACGTTCAAACACGTAAACGCGTGCGTAACCATCAGGGAGATCGGCCGGAGAAGAGAGGGCGAGAATACCTATAAACGCGGAAACGAGGGGACGGGTATTGCGCAACTATGTGACGTATTGTTTGTGGGACACAGAAAAAACCCGCGAAGTCGTGTACTATGGAAGAGAAACTCATTGTAGCTGTGTGTTCGCGACAAGTCCTTCACGACCAGTCAAGTCTGCTCTACAGAGACAGAAATAAAAAGCTCCTTGCCTGGCGGAGTGCAGTGAGGAACTCGGTATACCGGTAAGCTCCTCCCACACACCCCGCCGCCACACCGCCGCAGCTTCGCGTTCTGGTCTGGACACCACTGTGGGTCCAGTGCGTCCACTTGCGTGCGTGACGAGCTTTTTTGAAGTTGAAACGCTGTTCGGTCTGGATGTACCATTACTCTGTCGCTGCCCGGCCTCCTGCTCTGGAGGTAACTACTGTTAGCTGTATTTATTAGCAAGATAAGTCAAGAATCACAGGACAGATTCACAGGACAGATTTTTATCAAACTTATAGAAAGTAATCTCTGTATGGACATTTACAAGTGACTAGCTTTATGAGATGTTTGAGATAAAAAAAATTCAATGTTTTATAGACGTAAACGTGTCGCGTTAGCTTCAGGTTATTTTCCTGCTACTATTTGTCTAAATAACTCATAAACCACACCGCGGATTTTCTTGAAACCTACAGAACGTAATTACTTGGTGGTCATTTACAAACTGTGACATGTATGAGACATTTGAGCTAAAATTCAATTTATTTATAATTTATTTTCGCAGTGCACGCGACCGTTTGGAAGACGTCAAAGCGAAACAATTTAAATCCAGCAGATTTGACCATTTCGTGAATTCATTAAGGAACGGTTAAATGGTAAATGGAGCTTATTTATATAGCCCTTTCCAGCCCCCGATGAGGGGCCCCAAAGCGCTTTACAATACCATCCATCCACCCATACATACATTCATACAGCGGTAGCGGCAGACTGCCATGCAGTCCTACCGGGAGCAAATCGGGGTTAAGTGTCTTGCCCAAGGACACAACGACACATGGTGTGGGGAACCGGGATTCGAACCGCCAACCTTCCGATCGGGGGACGACTGCCATTACCACTACGCCACGGCCGCCTTAAGGAACGGTTAAGCTCAGGAACCCTTGTGCTATAATGTCAGCTATAATTTTTAGCAAACAAATAATTGTTTTTACCGTGTTAATCTTGTAAAGTCCTTCCGTGCTCGCTCGCTTCTGTGGCCGCCATTTTCAGCAGGGCAAATGAGGCGCTGACGCGTCGCGTAGAGGTGACGTATAATAGGTGCGACCTAAATAAACATGCGACCTGTTTATGGATTTTTCCAATTTATTGCCAATAATTGGCCAAAGCGATCTATATAACGGTGCGACCTATCAGGCGGAAATACGGTAATAAGAGTAAAAGTGGACTTTGAAGTGTTAGGTGAATTTCAGTCACAAAGCAGAAGACAACTCAAGTGTTTTTATTTATTTCAAAGAAAGTAATTAATTTATACTGAATACACTGAGGTACACCTAATACTAGATGGGCCGAGATGGTGTAGAGGCAGGGCAGCCGGCTCAGGACCAGAAGGTCTCGGGTTCGATCCCCGGTCACGGCATACCTCGTTGTGTCCCTGGGCAAGACACTTAACCCCGAGTTGCTCCCGGTAGGACAGGCAACGCCTTGCATGGCAGTCTACCGCTACCGGTGTATGAATGTGTGTATGAATGGGTGGATGGTTGGTACTGTGAAGCGCTTTGGGGCCCCTCAAAGGGGGCTGGAAAGCGCTGTATAAGTAAGCTCCATTTACAATCATACCAATCCTACAAGAGTTCGTGCTGCTGTGTAATTTAATAAAAATTAATGTGAAATCATTCTATGACTGATAAGAAGGTGTATTATAATATCACTTAACAAATTTTGGCAACACTAACCTTGTCTCCAGCATCAGGATTCTTGTCAGGGTGGTATTCTTTGGCCAATTTACGATAGGCCTGTAAAATAAAGAAATTAATGAACAAAATTTAAAAATTAACACATGTCCATACACACAATCATATTGCTATTGCTAAACTCGTCACTGCACAATACACTTTAAAACCTTCAATAACTTGTTGAGGTCTGGATATAAATTTTGATCTATTCTTGATCCACTTAGCTCCCTGACTAATTTGTGTAATGTCTAATTTGCTACTGACTAAATTGGGTAAACGGAACAGAGGTCGACATAAACGGTTTCCGATTGTCTGAGACCACCTACTGTCTCACACAACCAAGTGAAATAGACATGGATTAAAGTTTGCTGTCGCCGTGACTGAATTCCGTCATCTTTAAAAATTTAAGGGGGGGGGGGGGTGATATGTGCGTTTTGTTGCAGTCTTTTTTTAAAGCCATCCAATCTAATGATGTTACAGGTATTCAATAGACGCTGCTTTCAACAAATACAGAGAACCAGAGCCACAGTTTCAATCAAATCAGAGCAGAACAGGTTGTGCTGTCTGATACATGGTGGGTGATCGCAGTGTCCCCAACTTAAAGACTACAAGTGATGAAACTAATCTGTTTTATCTGGACTACTCTCCAAGGAGGACACCCCGCTAACCTAACCAAAGGTGATGACTTGAATTATTAAATGTCTATGAATTAAACGTACATGTTTGCATGTGACCAATTGACTGCAGCCAGGGGAGATACCAGAACTGATATGGTTAACCTCACCCTCTCCTCCTACACCGTGCACGGACCTTCCCAAGACTTTTGTATCTAAAATCTAATTTTGTATAAAGAAGCAAAAGATAATGAATGGATGTTAATGTGTTTGGAGGGAGGTCCTTTTGGTCAGTAGCTGTTTAAGCCCCATTTACACAGACATGGCAGAGGGAAACGTACGGTAGTTTTTTATCCCGGATGTTGATTTGAGGAAAAAAGTCTGCGTTGACACCGAGATCATTTGGTATGTAACTGCAGGAACCCCCTCAAATCCGCTGTAGTTGCCATGCCAGGTCATTAGTTGGCACTGTGAATTTTGTACATTCACTTAATGTGCACGCACGTTACCTGGGACAGCTGTCTGTAAGGATTTTGCTCTGGGCTTAAAGTTCAGTAACAACAAAACTTCAAAGCTGGATTTTGGATACGAGTCGACAAGACTTTACGCGAAGCGGATCTGCTTTGTCTGTAGCTCTACACCAGTTGCTGAGCAAACCAAAACTGACGAGAACGAAGTCTGGCTTTCTACTCCGTGGTAATCAGTACCGTAGTCGTCGAGCAATGCTACAGCAGGTAAATCCACGTCCTTGAAGTTTGCTTGTGTTTACTTCAGTTACACAACAGAGTTTTTATTTTTCCTGATAGAAGCTATTCTCCCACCAAAGGGACAAGTTCCTAAAGAGGGCATACATCCCGGCGGTGCAGGGGTACCTCGTTGAGGAGAGAGATGTTGGAGCAACTATTCACTTAAACTTCCCCTCAGTTCTTTTTCCACCAATCCATTCAATGTTTAAGCTACACCTACACAGCACCTACAATCTAGCGTAGATTAACTACGAGACCCAATATATATTCCATCAGTCGTAGCTCAGAAAGCAGTAATAACCCCCTGTGAGAGATAGAGCAATCCGCATATGTATCTAGATTACCCCAGCTCTATGACTCAAACCCCACACTGTTCTTTGAAATGAGAAAGCTCTTCAGATGAGAAGCATAACATCTTCTGTTACAAATGAAGTCCAGTTGTTTTTGTCTTGAACTTTTTTGTAATTTTATAAATTATCAAATATGAAAAATTAATTGTATTAAAAGACTTAATGAGCTGAGATCCTATAAATCTTTCGTTCAACCTTTATTGAATGAAAAATAAAATAGCTTTGAATGAAATAGTCATTTTTGGGAGAAATCTGTCAGTCTGGCAATAACAATTATAACAATAATAATAATGATTTTGACAAGTTAATTTATACTCTGCAAAGTACCTCCTGTGCTATAATTTATAAAAAATATATCCAATAGTGGTCACAGCTAACTAAAAAGTTAGCTTCGCTAACATATTCCACTAACATTTACGGAAGCTAAAGCTAAACCGTTAAGCTGACAGTCACCCAGTCTGCGATGCACATCATCTCTTTCCAGTTGAAGCTGCGTCAACAAATCACATCTTCTCACATGTACAATACTGTACTGCCTTGAATGCAATGCGAGTAGGGGTGCACCGATTGCAATTTTCTGGCCGATCACCTATCACCGATTTCTAAAAAGTCTGACATGCCTATTCCGATTTTGGCCGATACCGATTTTGTTTTATAAGCGACACCGTCTGGTGTTATAAGGTCACAATGCACCTTCAATTTCCCAAAATAATTTTATTGAAAAACATACCCATGAACAATATCCTAAAAACAATACAAACTTGTTTTAACTGGCCATGAGGTAGTACTCTGAAATATAAATGAAGTTCAGACAATTGTTGTTAAAAACAAAAAATCAGTAAAATCACTTTCTCATGCAAGTATTTCTGATTTCCGATCTCCCAAACTTAAGGAAATCAGGGCTGATAAATCGGTGCACCCCTAAATGTGACGACAAGGATGAGGAGATATATTGTATATGATAAACTTTGTAAATGTTACAATATACTTTTTTTTCTTAAGATTTTTCAGTTTCTTTATTGTAAAGGTTTCAGACAACCGAAAACTTGGAGAACAACCATATTTTTGTGAAGAGCTTGTCCACTGATCAACCTGGTAAATTTCCTTATGTCTACCCCTGTAAAATATTAATTATTTAAAGCACTGAAAATGGAGGGACATGTACTGTATATATACTGTAATTGAAACATTTTACAGTTAATCTATATGTCTTCTCCTTTGAGTACATAATGTGCTTTTTAGTTGCTACTGATGCACGTTCACGTCTGCTTACACTGTAAAAGTTACAGGTTCCAGTTGTAGATTGTGTTAGCCTAGCCTGGTTAAAACCAGACCCTTGTCCTTCACTTTGCTTCAGACTAGGAGCGAAGTGAAGGACAAGGGTCTGGTTTTAACCAGGCTAAGATTGTGTTAGCTTGTCACAAGTTTCTCTGTGACGTTACTCTGTGAAACCAAATCAGAGTTACCAAGTGAGAGGCTGGTATTCACAAAGGTAGCTTTTACGGTACTTTATGTAACCACTTACATTTGTCGCCTGGCAAACCTCGTCACGTTGGGAGATGATGGGGACTATTAGCTGGAACATGTTATCCTTCCACAGGTAGGTGTTGTACCGAAAAAAGCAACATCCCCGGCAATTTGTGGAATGCTAGGCTGCACGCTTGAAAAAAACGTTTAAAGATAACTAGAGACAAGGTACTGTATTAGGGAATAATATATTTATGAGACCGATATGGGAGAGTTACTGATTTTGAGAGAATTTTATGGATACATTGTTAGTCAAATATCGTGGGTAAGGTCGTTAAAAACGAGATTAGTCTATTAAAATAGATTGAGTAAATAAGTCATTTTAACACAAATCAGGTTGTCATTTTTTAAAACATTTATTTTAAAAGGGTAAACAAGCGTCCTTAAATGCGCTACAATCGACGACAGAGCTTTGAATGACGAGGATGCATTTTCCGATACAGCACCGGTAGTTCTCGCACTCGTGGCTGTTTATCTTCTTAGTTTTTCACAAAGTGAACTTCAAGCCTCCGATAAATAAATGTAAATTAGAAACTTCAGTATTTTCATCACCAAGTCACCAAAGGCAACGTTTTTGCTTAAATAACGAAAAAAAAAAACATGGTGCGATTAAATATCCCAGCTAGCTAATATGCTAAGAAACCTTTAGCCTTAACTAGCCCACATTAGCTTATTTTTTTAGGCCGCACCGCACTCGTAACTTTTAACCTTCTCTTCTTTTTAAATCTTTCTCCACTAAACCGAACAAATGTAATTTCTGTTTTAAAATCTACGTACCTTCTTAAGTTCGTTTTCGGATACAGAGGGTGAAACTCCGAGGATGTCGTATAGCCTGGTGTCCACAACGTTCGCCATGATGCTAACCGGCCGGCTGAGAAAGACCTTCTGCGGTTTCAGCTGAGGTGCGGATGCGTCACGGGTTTAGAGCTGCCCGCGATTTTGCCAGAACTACACACACAAACAAATAACTCTTCTCCTCTCTCCCTCCCACAATTTGCACTGCACCCATTGGTTACTATTTGGCCATGAAAGAAATGAGTATGTGACCAAACTGAACTAAAATCCACACAATTTGGACATAGGATGCCTTTTCGCTTACTTTCTGTCTAGTCAACATACACAGTGTGCATTTAAATATGGAAAAGTGAGCTAGTGGATGACAAAAAAAAAAAGTCAGTTTTTGAAAACAAAAAATAGTTCCCTTTCAGTCGGGTCACTACGGTGCAACATAAACGTATGGGAATTGTGCGCCCGCGCGTTCACCTGTGAATACTTCACCTGTGAATACTCTTTCAACACGCCTGTCAAGGCCAATGAGATTGCTGCATGAGCAGGAGACTCCTCCCTCCTGCTATAAAACAGGCAGCGTGTCTCATTTCCGTCATCTATTTGCACTTCACCTCGCTTCACCTTGACCGCGGACCTTGTACTGGCTGAATTGGTTTGCCCGGCTGGAGGTGAGCTAGCTCCCTACCCAGGGCGCCACTACGAGGTTTTTTCTTCCGCGCTGCTCAGTTTAGCCCTGCTAACTGAGCACTTCCTCACGTTTAGCCCCGTTAACGTGAACATTTACGGCTGTTTCGGAGTCCTGTTTAACGCTGCTAACTGGCTAGCCACCTCACGTTTAGCCCTGCTAACTGAGGTTTTTTTCACGAACAGCTCGACGAAGAAGGACAACGTTTTACTTGTTTAGCCCTGCTAACGAGTAGACGACGAAGGACAACGTTTTTACTTGTTTAGCCCTGCTAACGAGTAGACGACGAAAGACGACGTTTTTACTTGTTTAGCCCTGCTAACGACGAAGAAGGACATTTTACTTGTTTAGCCCCGCTAACGAGTATCTTTTCTGCTCATCTCTCGGTGACCAAAAATGGCTCAGGAGAAGAGTACGGTAAAAAGAAATCGAAGGCCTCCAACAAGGACAAGAGGCCGGGAAGCCCGGGGTCACGACCATGTCAGAGCGCGTGTGGGTTCTTCATCTCCAAAGCGGATACCCACGAAGCCTGCCCGATGTGTCTCGGCATGTTGCATGCCAAGGCAGCTCTGCACTACAGCCGGCTCCGCCACACGACACAGGAGAAACGGGTAGAGTTCCTGTCAAAGACGCTGGGGAACTCAAGCGCGGCCAAAAACCCGCTACTGACCGAGGCCCTCATGGTACGTCCACACCTAACAGTGTTTCAACTGCAGGAGCGTCCAGTTTACATGCAAAGTCAATGGGGGAAGCGCCTCCAGGCGCGTCTTGGCGTCGGGCGTCACGTCACGTGCATGTTGAGCGTGCTGGAAAGTGTTTTCCGTGCACGTGAACCCGCGTCAGCCTCCAAATATGCTGGTGAAGATTCTCAGTCGTCCAGGACATGATAAAATCAAAAAAGGCGTTTAATACAGAACAACTGGACTTTATTTGTAACAAACAATTTACATATGTTGGTGCGTGTCAATGGCTTGTCCTGTTATAACTGCTCCCCCTCACTGTCTCCTAACTCAATTGATAAAGCTTTTCGGAAGAGAAGCGAAACGTCTTGTTTGTTGCAAATAAAGTCCAGTTGTTCTGTATTGAACGCCTTTTTTGATGTCAGCCTCCAAAGCACGCCTTGAACATGTTGATGATTTCGCCGTTCAAACGTTCAAACACCGTTCAACTCTCCCTGATTGGTTGATCAGGGAGAGTCGGGGGGAGAAGAGAGGGGGAGAGTCCCTATGTGACGCGGAAACGAGGGGACGGGTATTGCGCAACTATGTGACGTATTGTTTGTGGGACACAGAAAAAACCCGCAAAGTCGTGAACTATGGAAGAGAAACTCATTGTAGCTGTGTGTTCGCGACAAGTCCTTCACGACCAGTCAAGTCTGCTCTACAGAGACAGAAATAAAAAGCTCCTTGCCTGGCGGAGTGCAGTGAGGAACTCGGTATACCGGTAAGCTCCTCCCACACACCCCGCCGCCACACCGCCGCAGTTTCGCGTTCTGGTCTGGACACCACTGTCGGTCCAGTGCGTCCACTTGCGTGCGTGACAAGCTTTTTTGAAGTTGAAACGCTGTTAGGTGTGGACGTACCATCAGAGCTACGTTGGAGCTGGAGTCTGACGACATGGAGGATGTGGTAGCGCTATCCTAGGGTGAGCAGATGGACATGCTCCACTCAAGAGAGGAGCCTAACGACACAGGACTCAAATATGACGTGCGCGACATGCTGCTTTCTGATGAGATCTCGTTGTCAGCCTCCGGCGAAATCTCCGACAACGAAGCGGAGCAAGGTGTCGAAGAAGAGGCAGAGGACTTCTCGCAAGAAGCTGCGGCGGCGCCCGCTGAAGCGGACGGATCCACCCCAGCCCTGTTTGACCTGTGCCGCAGAGCAGCCAAGTCATTGAAGGTACTGTGGCTCGCTCCTCCGCCACAACAACAACAGATGAAACTAGCGGGAAACTACTTCCTCCTAAGGCAACAAACCTCGGTGAGGCACAAACTGCCGGTCTTCCCAGACTTTCTGACTGAGCTCACGAGGTCGTGGTCAACCCCAAGAGCACTGCTGTCCCTCCCGCTCTCGCAGTTCTTGGACCTAGAGAACATGGAACAAGCAGGACTGTCTCAGATCCCCCCATGGATGAAACGCTAGCAGCGCACCTGGCACCCAAGACGTTGGTGAGCAAACCCACACTTCCCAGCAAGCCGTGTCGTTTTTCGGCGGCCTTGCTGGAAAAGATTTATCGCGCACAATGCCTCGCGGCACGCGCACACAACACAGCAGCCATGCTCCATGCGTACCAAGCGGAGAAGCTGTAGGAACTGTAGGAAGCCACCACAGCGAAAAAGAAGGTGGCAGAGCTGCTGGAAGAGGCCAGAAGGACAGCTGATTTTATCCTTCGCCTCTCAGACACAGCAGTGATCGCGATCGGAAAGAGCATGGCCAAAACGGTTGTCCCCCAGCGACATCTATGGCTCACCTTGATGGAGCTGCCAGAGATCAATGTGCTACCTTCCTCCAACGGGCGCTTGTGCAATAAAGGCAAAATGTTGTTTTCAAGCACCAGTAAAACCACATCGTGTCCAAACGTTTTTGTGTCAAAAGTCAGAATTAAAGGGACAATCCAACCCTTTTTTCATGAAACAAACATCAAATATAAAGAGGTTGAAGAGCCGTCTAACAGAGTCAGGCCCCCCCACCTCTATTAAAACTTTGTCCACAAGAGGGCCCAATGAGCCCACAAATAGACATGCTGCTCAGGCTCGCCTCTCACGCCGGCGCTTGGGCCGCATGCGCACCACCGCAATGGGTCATGGGAACTGTAGTCCAAGGTTACAGATTACAGTTCTACAAACGCCCCTGTCAATTCAATGGTGTAATAACGTCAACAATAAGCACAGATTGTGTCCCAACGATGAGAGAGGAGATTCATGAACTCTTATGCCGGTTACCCACTGCACAACTCGAAACGCGCCTGCCGTCCCCTTTTGGCCGCTGGTCACGGTCCCACTGAACCACTGAACACCGTCTGATGACGTACACTAGGGGGCAGAGCCATATAAAGTGAGAGTTGCGACACTCCCATAGAGTTCCATTGTAAGAATGGAATGCGGAAGTCACGTGGGTCATGGAGGGGGCGATTTGTTCCAAGGCTCTGTTTTACAGTCTGAAGCTGCCTGCAGTAGCGCTCCGTCGCCGCCAGAGGGCGCAGCTCCACAAGGTTTCCATAGCCGTTGTTTGGAACGATTGACCGCCTGTCGGCGACTTCAAAGGGTGTCGGAACTCTCACTTTATATGGCTCTGCTAGGGGGTAGCAGAGGGAGGGGTCTCTGGCTTGTTTTCCGGGTTCAGTTGTTGTTTTAACTGCACCTCCGACGGTCTTCGATGAGATTAAAACTTTTTTTTATGTTTGGGGTGATCTACACTGGAGAGGACAGCAGCCTGTCAGCAGCAACTGTAAAAATGCCACGTTTCTTACCGGAGTTTGGTTCCAATTCCTGGAGGCTCGATCCGGTGAGTTTAAAAAGTCCGAAAAAAGTCCCGTTGTGGTTGTGTAATCAGATAGCGAGGCTCTCCCGACTGTTTGCCGGATGCGTCGAGCCGCCAGAGATCAACATTTGGGACGTCGGCGGCTCGACGGCGACGCGCGCGTGCGTGTGCAGGCTGCCCCCGCGCCGCTTCGATCACTTGAATCGCGCCGCTTCCTTGTTCGCCGTGACTCCACGCGTCTCCTCCATAGACTTTGAATGTAAACCGGCCGCTTCGGCCGCTCGACAAAGGGGGCAGTGGGTAACAGGCATTAGAAAAAGGTGCAATAAGAATTATTCCTCCAAAGTAAACAAACAACGGTTTTTACAGATGCTATTTTGTGATTCCAAAGAGGGACAAGGGCCTTCGCCCGATTTTTGATCTGAGATGTTTAAACACACGACTGAGGTTGTACAAATTCAAAATGTTGACACTGCGTCAGGTAATGAACTCTGTACACCCAGGGGACTGGTTTGCGTCCGTGGATCTGCGCGACGCTTACTTTCATATCCCAATCATACCCAAACACAGAAAGTTTCTGCGGTTTGCATTCGAGAACACAGCATACGAGTACTGTATCAGGTTCTACCATTCGGCCTGTCCCTAGCTCCCCGTGTGTTTACAAATTGCCTCGAAGCTGCGCTGACACCAATGTGGAATCAGGGCATAAGGGTGGGCGATATGGCTCAAAAATTATATCATGATATTT
Organism: Garcialebias charrua; assembly: GCA_038048925.1. NCBI lineage: Eukaryota > Metazoa > Chordata > Actinopteri > Cyprinodontiformes > Rivulidae > Garcialebias > Garcialebias charrua. Next base: position 60,431 of record JBBPBX010005022.1, read on the forward strand.
CAGAGCATTATCACGATAACGATACATTTTGTGATTTAACCCAAAAAAAAAAAAAAATCAAATTTATTTATTTGACAAAATTAACTTAACATGTTGCTTTGCAGTATTATATAAAATTTTAAAAAACAACAAGTAAACAATTTTACTGAAATTACTTTATTTAGTAAAGTATTCAGTCTCCAAGTATAAAAATAAAAAAATAAAAATGATCTGTTCTTTAGATCGAAAAAGTCTGCACAAAAACCACCACAAAACTAAAGTGCAAGCGTAGTTTCCTAAAACTAAATAAAATGAAGCTTAAGATCTGTTGAGCATAAATGAAACCTACAACAAAATACGTTGCTAGCTATAACTTTCAGAACTTGTAACAAGGTGATCAGCTGACCCTAAAGCTTGTTGGTGTTTCAGCTTCATCTATTCATGCAGGAATGATTCATTTATCTGACTGATCTGTCTTTGATCACCTGCCTCTTGGTCCGTGGACCGACTGTCGAACTTAAGAGACAGTTGAGCAATGCGTGTTTGTACCGACATTTTAGAGCAATAATAATAATAACAATAATAAACTTTTTTTGTACAGCACCTTCCTACAATGCCTTGCATTGACCAAGGTGCTTAACAGGGTGAAAAAAATGTATAAACTAGTACATTAAATCAGTGAAAATAGAATAAATGCAACAGCAATAGAAGGAGGCAATGTAAACAAAAAAGCTACATACTAAAATACCAAAAATAAAAGTCACACACTGAAAGCTTTTCTGAACAAGTGGGTCTTCAATCTGGTTTTGAACAGAGTCAGATCAGAGGTGGCACGCAGCTCAAGGGGGAGGCTGTTCCAGGCGTTTGGGCCGGCAACAGAAAAGGACCGGTCTCCCCATTGTTTGTACCTTGAGCGAGGCACCTCTGTGGGTCTGTGCAGCCACCTCCAATATGGCGACGACGTGGTTACGCCGTTCAGCTTCCAATGGGGTATCTAGTGTTTTATATCTATGGTATAAATCTGTGCATGTGCATGCTAAAAGAGAGCATAGATATCATGATAGATATCGTATGAAAGAGAGGGTCACGAGTGCTTCCCGCCTGGCTCATATAAACATACAGTATATGAGTAGACATAATACTACAGTATGAAATTTATAAATGGATGAATAACACGGTGAAAATATGACTTTGGAAAAAAACAAACTATTTTTCTTATTAAAGGCTAAATAAACCAAAAATTTTCTGTTAAATTTTGACGGTGTAAATTTACAAACAGCACCTCATAGTATTGTCTTTCAAGCCCATTTAACTATTAGCTCTTTAGCATAACCTTGTTAATGCTACTACTACATTATGTGTCAACTTGTAATAATATCATCCATCCATCCATCCATCCATCCATCTGGCTGAAAAAGTAACCAAAGTATATTAAAAAAAAGAAACCCTGAAAAACTTGATCAAGCTTAGGAATTGGTTATTTGAATCAGAATCAGAATAAGCTTTATTATCTTTGTACCAAGATACAATGAGAATATGAGAATTGAAGTGCTTTGGGGCCCCTCATAGGGGGCTGGAGGCGCTAAGCTCCATTCCGAAAGATGAGCGGAGTGCAAGTTAGGAAACAAAATGCAAACAAATGAGGCTTGACTGCAGACTTTTACACAATAGAACTGTTGGTCTTTGTTAAAAAATTTTTTTTTTTAAATCACTGAAATTAGACAACCTGTTCAGTTGACATAAGTGTCTGTAACCCAACAAACAGTAACTTTCAGGAAACTACAGTATAAAGGTCTCATGGTGAATTGTTTTAGTTCATGTTCAGAGGATTCACAAGAAATATTTTCTTAATGTCACTTTGTAACAAAAACAAACAAACAAAAAAACGTTGCAACCTTTGTGTTTTTACAATAATTTGAAATAAATGTTTTTTTTTCTTCTGTTTTTGTCATAAATTCACGTTTACTTAAGCATTATTTATTTACATACACTTTTTATTGTTCAATGAGAAATACTTAATTTTTTAGAGTGAAAAAAGCAGGACATCCGTGAAATAATGTCTCCTTTTATCTTAGCAATCACAGTAAATATGAATAATAATAATAATAATAATAATAATAATAATAATAATAATAATAATAATAATAATAATAATAATAATATGTTTTTTTTCCCCATATGAAGCAATGTACAGTACCACTACTGAATGAACTCACAGTTGTTTCTCTCTGCTAACTCTTCCACACTTGGAAAACTTCAGGCTTAGAAAAAAAGAGTTAATTATTTTCAATGTTTTGTTTTAGTCACATCTAGTGGCAAAATATGAGAACAGCAGAATATAACAATTGTGTGATGAGTATAACTGGGGTTTGTGTGCATTTTGTACATTTTTGTAAAGATTGGGTGATTGTTCAGTTAATTATGTGGGTGCATTTGGTCAGGTAGCAGGGATAAGACCTTTTTGGGATACAGAGTGTGAACGGGATGGTAGTGTATGCGTGGGCAACTGCGAAGCATCTTCCTGGATGAAGCAGTAAAGTGGTTTGAACCATTCAAGTGATTTATTCAGGAGACTGAAGTGACATCTTCGGTCATGGGTCTTTTTCCACACCAAAACAAGCTTTGAAGCAGTGGTTCAAGGAAAATACAGCACTGAATTTAAAGTTTGTTTCAGAGAGATAGTGTCAGGTCACCATCACTACTTTGACCTTAAATAGTATTGCAGGTGCCTTCAGGCTTTTCATCAGTCATTCAGCTTAGTCAAAAGGAAAACACATTTTTCTGGGTAGTTTGGTATTGTTGTGTTAATCACACTGAAAATGGACCAAAAAGAGCAGAGACGAGAACTGTTTAAAAAGATTATAAATATTCATGTTTAAAGTAAAAGTTACAAGACCGCCTCCAAGCTGCTTCAGGTTCCTGTCACTACAGTTACGTACAGTACTGTATATTGAATAAAAAGTGTAGGTTCCATGGGACTGTAACCAACCACCCAGGACACGAACGTGTAGGTTATTTGGGTCAGGTTAAACTGACACACTTTACCTCAATTAATTACTTATTCAGGTTGAATAGTAATTCACAGATTCTATTTCTTTTCAGGATGACCATAACACTCTGTGACCACGAATGATGGATGGTGAAACATAAGCCCCTTTCATAAGTCAGATCCGCGCAATTCCCGCACAGACCAGTCCGGCTTTAATTCCCCTCGGGTCATTCATAAAACCACAGTTGAAGGCGGGCAGGTCCCGCTCAAATAAACGTGTTCAGAAACGAAGCCGTAGCGCGGCTCCAAAAGAGGCGTGGAGCTGAGCTGAACTGGACCGCGACGTATTTATTGTGGGACAGGCGTCAGACGTGTACAAGTTGTCGTGTCGTGTCATTTTTAATATTTCCTCAGTAATAAATGAACAGCTGGCTGCAGCGCACAGACAGCACCTCCTCCGCTGAGAGAGAGGGGGAAAAAACAGCGAAACTAACACACACACACACACACACAGCAGAGCTGTGTCCATCCAGCGCGTGCGCACACACACACACACACAGCGGAGCTGTGTCCATCCAGCGCGCGCGCACACACACACAGCGGAGCGGTGTCCCTCCAGCGCGCGCACGCACACACACACACACACGTGTGTCTCGTGTGTGTGTCTCGCTGCGAGAGAGAGAGAGAGAGAGAGAGAGAGAGAGAGAGAGAGAGAGAGAGAGAGAGAGAGGGAGGGAAAAAATGAGTGCTTTCCTCAGTAATAAATCTGCCTGATGATTAATCCTGCAGTCGCACACTGATGTAATCTGTATTCTGAACACGAATCCGCGGGTTTCATTCACAAGTGGCTCTGCCCGGCTCGGATCCGGCCCCGACACTACGTCTAGTGGCAGCTCAGCGGCGCATCGGAGGCGAGTAAAATTAACTCGGCAATGCGCGTTCGTGTTTTTTCTGAATGCTCGTTGGAGGCTTGAACACGCATCAGAGCCGGATTGAGCTGTTTTATGAAAGGGGCTATAAAGTGACAATGGAAAACGTTAAATATAGTTGACATGTCAAAGACACTGTCTTTTATTTAACAATAAATCACTAAATGTAACACCATTACACTTGATTGACTGATTTCAATTTCTTACAAATTAAACTCGTCAGCAAATTTAATTGTAAACAACAGACATAAGTAATGAGGGTGACAGTATTACTTTTATCTGTAGGCTCTTTTCTTAAAGTTTAGTTACCAGCTTAAAATGAGATAAGGGAAGGAGGAAAAATAGGAGTTTAAGAATGAGGAGGAAGAAATCTATTTTGAGTTAACCAGACCGACACTCTCCCATACGGAAACCAGCTTGACTCATCGCACGTTCCAGTAAACCATCAGCAACTCTGTACCTGTTTAGACATTCCGTCTCGGTTTAGTTAGAGTTGAGAAGCAGTCTTGGACTCAACGGGTTGTGGGTCCAGTGAGGTCCAGTTGAACTTCAGCGTGTTTACTGATTCAACGTCGCTGAAGCCTGCTTTCTCCATCAGGAGTCGTGGCACTCCCTGGTCAGTTTCAAAATAAAGCGTTATTCAAAGGAATTCTCATGAAGAAAGTGGAGCTTTTAGCTCTGTTGAATTTATAACGGCATGTTATAAATTCTTGGCTGATAAACCAGTCTTTGACTTATGACTGCAGTTTATCTAGCCGTGAGAGAAAGGACATGATAGTTCTTGCTGTCCATTCCGACTGAACTATCAAGGAAGTGAACGCTTTTTACCAAAAGTGTTGACATCAGATATTCAGTTTCCTGATTGGTCGTGGACCAGTGGAAGGAGTGAAAAGTGAGACTTAGAAAGTCAAGGTTAACAGAGAGTCTGTTTAGAAAAACAGAGATAATTGTTTTGGGAGGACAGGAGACAGAGCAGAAACTTTAGTCTACGACTTGATTCACTGTCTCAAAACAATTTAAACAAAGACTGGAAAATCATTCTGACTTATTGTTGCACTTTAACATAGTTCTTGACTAAGCAACTCATTCTCACTCCCTACTCGTCATATATTGATGCTTGGGCTCAGGGTCCCTCCGCGTCACATACTTGACCATGTTGGACTAAGACAGAGGAAAAATATACCAGCATATTAATGATCACTCACATATTCACTCACCAATGCAGATATGTTCCTGTCTTTGATTTCATACATCTACCTTATAATGTTTTGCTAGCTTTTGATACTTTGTAAAAAATAAAAAAATGAAAAATAATGTATTTCTCTCTTTTGTTTTTCTATTGTCTATTGTTTTAGGAAATTCATCATTCTTTAGTTTTTAGCAGGTCACTTTTGTAAATGAGTCCACGAGGCTCAATGAGATTTACCTGACTAAATAAAGGTTGAATGAATGAATGAATATTAAGAATATACTGCTCATATGAATAACACATTCTTGTATTAGAACATAATTAAAAGAGTAGAAAAGTCAAAGTCAAAGTAGTGTGAAATAGTGTATTTATGAGAGATCATGTTCTTAGACTCCAACTAAATGGAATAAATTGTGTTAAATGTCTCTTTTACTGAGAGGACCAGCAAAAGGCATCACTGGGACAGTTCAAAGAGACAAAGGGGTAATCCTGCATCTCAGTTGACCACGGTTAGGTCCACTACAAACGCAACAAGAATTGCAACCCCATTGATCAGATAGATTGTTTGAATGGTAAAGAAAGAGCCAAATAAATCAAGCAAAACCATTCAAGCTGAACTCCAAGATCAAGACCGGTACCTACTGATGGCACCATCAGTAAAATTTTGAATCGTAATGAGATCCATGGAAAACAACTGTAGTCTTCACTACTGACAAAAAAGCATGAAAAAGCCCGACTTGAATTCACCAAAATGCATATTGACAAGCCACACAGTTTATAGGGGAGAATATTCTTTGAGTTAAGGATAAAAACATTGGACTATTCATGAATGGCTCTCCACAAACCAAGATCTTAAATTGATTGAACATCTATTCAAATATCAGAAACTTACAGTTTGGAAACACCATCCTTCAAACCCTGAGACAGCTTGGGCAGTTTGCACACACACATTTTGCAGATGTGCACACCACAGGCTTGTAGTGACTATAATGAACTTTATATTTTTTATTTATTCATTTGTTTAACATTCATGACTGACCTGGAGGTCTATTTGTTTGTGGTGGATAACATAATGTTTTAGTTGATCCATTTTGGTCTCTTGTTCTTGGCCTCCTGTGAAATGGTAATTTTGTAGGGACATAGTGACTCCAGTTGGGGGATCCACATGCAGAACTTTGTTAACATGAAGAATGGGAAAATGTACTTAACCAAGACATTAGAACCTTCAAGCACACTGAAGGTGTTGCAGTCCTGTCTTAGAAAAATAATTTAAAAACTAGTAGACCTGCCTGCTGTGAATTTTTTTTGTTTCTATTCTTAAGATGCTTCATTGTTTTCAGAAAAGGTTAAAGCCCCATTTTAGTTGTCAAGACAAAGATGAAGCTGACTATTACAGTAGGTAGTCTGAGTAACAGCTGAGAAGACCAGCATATCTTGTGGAAGTATACACCTCCTGCACTCTGTAATGAAAATATCAGTAACAAGAATCTTTTTTGTGTGTGATGGACCTGTCCATGGTCATGGTGTACCCCACCTCTTGCACAGTGATGGCTGGACATGGGCACCAGTGACCCCCATGACCCAAAAAGGAAGAAGTGGGTAAAGATAATGGATGGAAGGATGGATGGATGAATCTTTTTTTAATCCTGACTGTTTAACTATGCTCCATAATTACCGTATGTGACTTATGAACAACTGCTGACTGCAACTCTGACTTTACCAGCTTTGTTGGGTGTATGGGTGTCTCAAATACAAAAAATGCTATTGTTGATATTAATAATGTGTAACTAATTGTACATTCAACAATGAGAATGTGAGGTTTAAGAGTAATTTAATGTGGGAATATTATAAGGTTTATTTGGTGTGGGGGGACAAAAATTATTGTATATTGATGTGTACAACAGGGGCAGGCAATCATCACAAGATCTTTATATTCTACCTGCTCCTTTTTGAACAATTTGTGTAAAATTGCATGTCAACTGGCATGACTATTTGTCTCATTATTTTGTATTTTTTTCTTTGTTTTTACTTTTTATTGTCTGTTTGAAATAAATACATGAAAATAAAAAAGACATTAAAATAAAAAATTGCCATTGCTGTTTCACATTACAAACGCATTAAAAATGAAAATAAACGGGTGTTGTCAGGAAGATGAAGATCACTTAAAAGGTTCAGGGATGATGCAGAGGGTTGATATAACACAGGAGGAAACTAACCACAGGGTGATATGAAGGGAAATGATCCACTGTGGTGATTCCTGGAGAGAGCAAACCAAAGAAGAAGTATGTGGTATACAGTATGTGCTTTAATATGAGCTGCATATGCAGTTAAAAAATAAAATCAAATCTGTCCATCGGTTCTGTAATTTGTGTATTTTTAGCTAATAAACTGTTGAACTGAAGTGTGCCTGAGAAAAGTCTGGGATTTTTTTTCTTCTTCTTTTGGCTGCTCTCTTCTTCGGGGGTTACCACAGCAAACTAACTTGCACAAAGACTTGGCAGTTTTTTGCACCATATGCCCTTCCTGACACAACCCTAGACCACCGAGCTACCACAGCCCCTCTGTGTGGAGCAGAGAGCTGCCATCTTGGATGCCAGGGGGAGCAGATGGTGGGGGTTTTAATCACAGATAATTTGTCTCTAGAAATGTGTATTTTTTCTTGTTGTTGTGCTCCCTTCTTTCATAACTCGGTACATGTATATATATATATTTTTTTTTTGTGGGGAGTGGTGGCACAGTGTGGGGAGTGATGGCGCAGTGGTTAGAGACGGCCTGTGATCGGAAGATCGTCGGTTCAAGCCCCGGTACCGACAACATCAAAAAATGTGGGTGGAAAAAGGTGGAACACCCACACCTGCCTCCACCCTCATTAGCCCCACTCTGGACCCCTGAGCAAGGCCCTTAACCCCCATCATAAGAGGTCTCTCTTGAAAATGAGTTCTCGTGGCTCAATGAGACTACCTGGATGAATAAAGGGTAAATGAAATGAATTTTTTTACAAATATTAAGCTAAAAGCCGGTTTATTGTTAAGACCAAGTCTGGGATACAGCATAATATAATGAAAGAAAATGTATATTTTAAGATATTTCACAACTTTCTAGCTAGAAATTCATATGGAATTTTTTTTATGTTGACATCAATATAAATGGCATTATAAAATAAATAGGAACATTTATAGGAAAACAGCTGTGGGGGGTTCTGCCCCTGTAGCGTTAATTACTAGCAACGCCCCTGCCGGTGACAGCAACTAAACACTGATGTTGCACAGTACTGTCTTGATTTACTGCCAAACGTTTAATAATATATTAAGTAGCCGCCATTTTGATTTTTGAAAGCAGTTTTTTTTCCTGTTTTGCTCTCTGCTGTCGACACGGTGCTGTAGCGGAGCGGTCACCGTTAACAGCAGTCGGTGTAATAAATGACATTGCAGCCAGGAAGGAGGCGGGCTAGCATCGTTAAGCTAACAAGCCCAGTCACGAGTAGGCTGCAGTCATGGGCCTCCGGGTGACCTGACAACCGAGGTCGCCGCCGTTTTTTTATTTTTATTTTTCAGCTTGCAGACTCACTGAAATGATGGCTCAGAGGTAAGAGTCGCTTGCGTTTTTAAGAAAACTAATGCCAGTTTAAAGCAACGCCTGTCTGAATGGCTGTCAAGTTGGCGAAAGAGCTCGAACATGGGGGGAACGTCGTCCCGGTATTTATTTACCGTAGCCCCCGGCTACGGTAAATAATGTTAGCTGTTGATTTGAACGCAGCACGGTGGGAATGCTGCTAGCCACATTGTTTTTTTCCTCGCAGGGTCGTTTAATCTACGAGAGGTGCTGAAAAAGCTGGGAGTTTGCATGAACTTGTGCACGTCGGCTGACATTCTGTTCTCCTGCTGTAGCTCATGTATTTTAATTTAACACAAGCTACTTTCTGGAGGCTTTAAAGGCCCGTGGAAGATGATAGCTGTTAGCTACACATGAATAGCTGCAGCTTTGTAATGATAAATGGTTTACAGAAACACCTGTCAGGCTTCACAACAGTTTGTGCACTCGTATAATAATGTTGTGCAGTTCCAGCCTGGTTTCTTTTGGTGTTTATGTGTGCCTTGGTAGTTTTGTTATGGGTTTCTGTGGTCTCGTTTGGCTCTGGGATATGTGAAGTAACATCTCAGATGAGATTACCACCACACTGCATTGCATTTGGCAGCAACACTGGTGTCAGCTGTGCAACATAAAAGTGATTGCCTCCCACACTATTTACTGTAATATGCCACTCTGCAGGAGTTGTTTTTCCTCTAAATTATTGTGCTTCTAGTTGTCAGGGCACTCTTAAAGCAAACAGTGTAATATCAGTGCATAAATGTGCAGCAGTACAGTAATCCAGTTACAGATGCATTGCTTCCTGATTGTTCCAGAGATGAGCACTTTGCTTGACTTTATCTTTGCTGTGGAGAACATAAATTGCTCTCTGTAGCATTTCTATTGTTTTCTTGTCTCTCGTAACCGAGCTGATGTGACCGTCTTCAAAGTTTGTGGATCTGCTGTTTGTATGATGTGTGAATTTTCAATCACAGCTGTGATAGCTCTGCAAGGCACAGGTGGTTTCCCCACAAACACCTTCTGCGTGCCACTCGCCTACAATTTCAATCTCCAAGTCAAATTCTCTTCTGCTTAACAGTTAAGTGTATGTTCGTGACGGTCGCCATGTTTTGGAAGTTTGACTTGAACACATCCTCTCATCTGGAGGCTTTGCTGGACAAGGAGGATGTCACGCTTGGTGAGCTCCTGGATGAGGAAGATGTGCTGCAGGAGTGCAAGGCCCAAAACAGGAGGTCTGCTCATTAATTGCTTTTGCTTGTATGCAGCAGCACAATAAAATGACATGTCTTTCAGTGCCACTTGTTTGTGCTTATCTGTCCTTTTTATTGTGTATTTCCAGACTGCTTCAGTTCTTGTGCCAGGATCAGAGCATGCAGGAGCTGGTTCGGCTGATCACAACAGAGCCCCCTGCTGGTGCAGATGAGACAAAGCGCTTCAAGTAGGGGCTTTACTGTAGTTCATTCATTCATTCATTCATTCAACCTTTATTTATACAGGCTAGCCTCATTAGCTATGTTTCCATCCAATTTAAATTCGATTTTTGAGCGAATTTTAGAAAATTTCGCTAAAATGTAAATTAAAATTATGAGGATCAGAAGTGTTTCCATTAACTGGCTTGAAGCGCATCTGCAATGCCACGCAAAGCGTCTCTACGTCAGACGTCAGCGTCATTACGTCACACGTCAGCGCCATACGTCAGACGTCAGCGTTACGCACTTCCACAGTAAACAGGAAGTAGCGTTTGAAAACAGACATCTCGGCAAAATGGAGAGAATATTTCAGGTATGTGTTGCTATCGGGCAAGTTGTATTTATTCTGTCATGCCAACTAGTTTTAGCGATGTTACATGTTGTCCGGAGCGGAAACAGCTGATCAGTCACGTGACGTGAATGTTCGCTGCGGCAGAACTGAGTCGGCTAATCTGTTTCCATCTGTCGTTTAGCCGACTCAGCTCTGAATCGACTCCCCAAAAACTACCTCAAGCGAGCGTATAAACTTTAGAGCGACTTAGAGGAAGTTAACTCGAATTATGCTGTTTCCATTTAGCTTTTCTGATGCGATGCTTCATAATGCGCACCTAGAAACCTTGATGGAAACACGCCTACTGAGTCACGGTGACTCATTTACAAGAGGGACCTGTGTGAGGAAAATGCTGAAGTAGTAAACAGGGCATCCAGGGAAAATGAGTTTTGCTGGTGCTGCACTGTCATATTGCTTATCTGTCACTTTATAGATGGACCAAGAGCTAAAAAGGGTGCATAAAATAAATAAAAATCTAGATAACCTGTTCAGATCTGTAAAAAATGGCAGAATTAATTAAACGCTTTGTGAACAGTCCACCAGTAAATGCCAACTCAGTCCAGATATGGAAGGCGTTAGTTATCCACTTTTACTTTTTTATATTAAGTCGGTGATTTTGTTTCTGTGTCATTTCACAATGTTTCGTTTAAATTTATTACAGGTATTCAAATACAGCCTGTGAGCTGCTAACATGTGATGTGGGAGCGATCAACGATAAGCTGGGTCATGAGGAACCTCTGTTAGAAATACTATATGCTTTCCTGGAGCAGCCGTCCCCTCTAAACCCTCTGCTGGCATCTTTCTTTAGCAAGACTATTGGGAACCTCATCACACGGAAGACTGAGCAGGTCTCTAAAACACACGCACACACACGCACACACCTTTTGTTAACTCAAAAACTCATAGAAGAGTAAAACTTTGTGTTGGTGGGATTTAATTTAGTCTGAGTGGTCCCGATGTGCAATACATTCAACTGTTCACAAAGAGATTGACTACCAACTTTAGATAATTTTTTTACATTTGATTTTTGTTGTAATTTCAACATCCAGATGTTCCACCACATACAACTAAAGGCGCTCACCCATAGCTCTGCGTATGGCCATACGCAGCTGTACGCACATACTACGCAGAGGCACAAGCGTATCCCCGCAGGGCATGTACGCGCAAAGCTCAAATTTTACGACCGCGTACGCAAACGTGTTGTCGCACAATAAACTGCCCGGCGCCGGACTGTTTTGTATGTGACACAAATGTATTAAATTCCCCTTCTTCATCCCTGATCTGGCCTTTTCTTTTGTTTTTTTGCCAAAACGCAAGTGATCGCTTCCTCCTCTGTTGACTCCATGACTGAAATGATGAGAAATGAATGAATTTGTCACGAGTGAATTAAACTCGGGTCCAGCTTGGCTGCGGGAGGTTCTGCAGATTTCCTGGTGTGCTGGTCTGATATGTGGGCTGCAGGACCAGCGCTCCCTGTTTTTATTTTATTTTTTAGAACTTTTTATTAACATATAAACACAGAACACCGCTGCGGCTGCAGCTGCCAGCTCGCACCTTTTTTTCCCCACCCGACCTGTCAATCAATTCAGTAGGCGTGTCAGCAAATGACCAATCAGCGACCTCAATTTGTCCCGTAGGTAAACGCTCTGCGCTGCAGCTGCTCAAATGACGTCAAGAATTTGTTGCGAAAACACGAGAATGTACGCGAGAATGAACGCAGAGCAGTGGGGGTGAACTGTCTGGGTACAGCACACGCGTACGGCCGTACGCAGAGCTATGGGTGAGCCTTTAGCTAGTTTTTAATATCCAACGACCATAAAGATTTAACGACTGGTTCACTTGATTATTCAACAAATCTAAAGTAAATAATCTGAAAATCAGCTGTAAACATTGTGATATTTGGTACAGATTTTCCTGTTTATTGGCAAATGCAACTTTAGTGACCCCCTAATGGCTGGACTGGCTGTTACTATAGATATTTTTCATTGTCGGGTTAAGATTTGTTTGGTTTGCCCCTTTTTTAATGTTATTTGTTAGGAACTGCACGTTTATGTAGGTGCATATGTAATAAGATGGAGGATATATTTTAGATGACATTTCAGTTAAGAGTGCAGATCAGGGTTTAGTCAATACATTTGAAAGTTTTAGCCACTCTTTGTTCATTTCTCAATTTGTTCATGCAAGATCACTCTCCTTGATTCCCCATTTTAGTCTTGACAGAAAATCTAACAGAAATGTTATATTCCACCTTTTATTTGTGTAAGCTGCCTGAAAGACTTCTGCATAGACGTTCACTGGATGATTTCTTACTTGGTCAAGCTTCCTGTCCTCTTCTTGACATTTAGTTGAAGTGTAGTTGAAGTGATCCTTCAAGATCTTGTAGCTGATTTTAAATTTCAAGGTTAGCAGCAGAAGGACAGAAAAGGAAGGCCACGAGATGACACAAATAAGAAAAATTGGGGCAAATACTTCAGTCATTGTCATCTGTGTTATACACAGGAACTGGCAGCAGAGAACTGAAATAGTATTGATGCAATTTGGAGATTTTGAAATATCTGCCATGATCTATGTCTCTAAAATGGTGGAAATTATTTCAGTTGAGGCTAAAAACCAGTATCTGTTCAGATCTGTTAACTTTTTACATTTATTACTACTGTTTACATTTACACTACTTTTATATCTACACTACTGCTGATGCATATACGTACTGTACAGTATTCTCTGACCAGCCTTATTTAAGGATGCCCAATGTGCCTTACTGCATATGCCACTTTTGCCTCTATACCAACATCAACTACTACCTCATACATATACTGTGTACATTAACTCATATGCTGCTTTGCCACTTTGCAAATGTCAATGCTAGAACCTTTAGTTTATTTTATAGTTATACTTTTTATACTTTTTTATACTAGTATGCAAAAACTCAGGACAGTATTATGTTCATTAAATGTTTAGTGTTTTAGTTTTAGTGTTGGTGTAAATTTTCATACTTTTATACCAC
>JBBPBX010005023.1:11012-22554 GCA_038048925.1 Garcialebias charrua
ACACACACACACACACGCACGAATGCACGTGCACACGCACGCACGCAGACACACACACAAACATACCGTACTTTTCGGCGGAAAAGATGCTTCTGTGTATAAGCCGCTTTGTCCAATTATTAAGAATAATTTGAAATAAAATCCATAAATACGCCGCTTCGCCCTATAAGACGCATTTATTATGCGTCACCGCTACGCGTCAGCGCCTCATTTGCCCTGCTGAAAATGGCGGCCACAGAAGCGAGCCAGCATGAAGGACTTTACAAGATTAACACGGTAAAAAACAATTATTTCTTTGCCGAGAAAAATATATTTCTTAGCTGACATTATAGCACAAGGGTTCCGTTCACTCTGTAAGCCTAAAAAATATCCGTTCAGTGGTTTATGACTATTTTTAACAATACAGTATAAACGGAAATAAAACGGAAGCTAACGAGACGATTCCGTCCCTAAAAACACAAATAAAAAATCGAATTTGATCTCAAATGCAGTGGTGGGCCTCCGACCGCTAGGGAGCGCTAATGCGCTAATCCGCTTATAGCGTAGCTAAATAATCTGTTAGCTTTACAGCGGATTGACTAAGTTTTATAATTCATAAGCGGATTTGTGCTATTTTTATTTAAAATGCAGTACCGCTAATAACTAATTATCTATCAGTAAAAACGAAATAACGTATTTACGAGCTCGGACGACAGCTAACAGACTATATCCTGTCAGCGCCGGATGTGGTCCGTGACAAAAAAGCGTCCCCCTCAGTCTCTTGGTGTGTGCTCTCTCTATAGCAGTTAGCAGCCAGTGTGTTAAGGCCCCAATATACCAGTTTCTTTTGCCTCACGCCGCTCGGCGCCGTGGGAGCGCCGCGGCAAAAGCTTTTGATCACGGGCGTGAGCGTACCAAGGTCAAATTTTACTACGCCTACGCGCGCGCGTTGATAAACTGCCTCGCGTGTCAGCAAATGACCAATCAGCGACCTCAATTTGTCCTGCTCCGCCCGGCTGCAGCTGTTGGAGCCTGCACTCAGAGAGCTGCGCTTGCACAGAACTATATATGAACTGCCTGCGCGCTGCACACGCCAGTCCAGCGGCGTGAGGCAAAAGAAACAGGTATATTGGGGCCTTTACTCTGCAGCCTTATTGCTCGTTTTCGAAGAGTCAGACGAAGACTTTTTAACATGGAGGGTGAACTTGTGGATGTTTCTCAGCGGCCTACGCGACGCGTCTGGATTTAAAAAAATAATTTTGCCACATTAGCACTCTTCAAAATGGCGTCCGCGACGGCCAAAGAAGCCAGGATTTTACAACAAAACACGGTAAAACAATTATTTCTTTGCTGAGAAAAAATATATTTCATAGCTGACGTTATAGCACAAGTTTTTCTGAGCTTGAGAGTTTCACGAAATGGTCAAATCTGCTGGATTTAAAAAAGTAGTTCACCATTAGCACTCTTCAAAATGGCGTCCGCAACGGCCACAGAAATTAATAATAATAATAATAATAATAATGTCTATTCCTGTCATCTGCGTATGTTTCCCATACACAGACGAAATTCGTCTCTGCATTTAACCCAACCACCTACCAGGTGGTGCAGTGAGCAGCCCGAAAGCGCCCGGGGAGCTGGAGAAATAGGTGTGCACTCATAGACACCCCAAGCTGGGTAAGAACATAAAATAGCTGACAGGGCAGCAAACTTACATACTCAGGGAATCACAAGGAACTCAGGAGACAGAGGCAACAGCAGACAATGCCAGGACAACGATAAACACAGAGATACAGACTTATTTTTGATTTGATTTGATGTTTATTCATTCATTTTAAAAGAACAATACAAAACAGTTTCATCAGATACAAGGATGAATAGACTTTTAGCTGAATGATGGATGGATAGACAGTTAGCTGAATGGATGGATGGATGAATAGACAGCTGAATGGCTGGCCAGATGGATGAATAAACAGTTAGCTGAATGGATGGATGAATAGACAGTTAGCTGAATGGATGGATGGATAGACAGTTAGCTGAAGGATGGATAGACAGTTAGCTGGATGGATGAATGGATGGATGAATAGACAGTTAGCTGAATGAATGGATGGATAGACAGTTAGCTGGATGGCTGGATGGATAGACAGTTAGCTGGATGGCTGGCTGGATGGATGGATGAATAGACAGCTGAATGGATGGATGAATAGACAGTTAGCTGAATGGCTGGATGAATAGACAGTTATCTTAATGGATGGATGAATAGACAGTTAGCTGAATGGATGGATGAATAGACAGTTAGCTGAATGGATGGATGAATAGACAGTTAGCTGAATGGATGGATGAATAGACAGTTAGCTGGATGGATGGATGGATGGATGAATAGACAGTTAGCTGAATGGATGGATGAATAGACAGTTAGCTGGATGGCTGGATGGATGATCTTTAACAAGTTCTAAAATCATTAAAATTTAACCTCAGCTTGTGCCTCTGACCCAACAGAACCTCCTTCAGCAGCAGAACCCTCTGTGGTTCTCTGACTTCATCAGTCTGCAGGACTTCATCAGTCTCTCTCCTGGTTCTGGAGGAGTTCTGACCCACTCTTCTTTCCATTGTTGCTTCAGTTCTTTGAGGTTTCTGCTCAGCTCTCTGAAGGTCCCACCTTCAGGTTCAGGTTCTGGACTCTGACTGGGCCGTTGATTTGATTTGATTTGATGTTTATTCATTCATTTTAAAAGAACAATACAAAACAGTTTCATCAGATACAAGAATACAAGTAGGATAAAATGAAAGGAGCAGAAAGAAGATGAAATCTTATTATATCTGCCCCTTATTTCACAGTTTGTTCAACCAATGATAACCTTCAAACTACATCACAAAATGAATAACTCTACTTAATTTTTCTAACTGTAATACACAAACTACATCACAAAATGAATAACTCTACTTAATTTTTCTAACTGTAATACACAAACTACATCACAAAATGAATAACTCTACTTAATTTTTCTAACTGTAATACACAAACACACTAAGCTACATCATAAGTACAACATAAGTGTAATACACAAACACACTAAGCTACATCATATATAGTTTTTGAGCAAGTCCTTTTTGACCTTTTTCTTAAATGTATACATTGATTTTGCATTTTTAACATCACTCTCCAGAACATTCCACAATCCAACTCCCTGAATTGAGGTAGACCGTCCCTTTAAGCTGGTTCTGAATTGTGGTTTGATGAATATCTGTCCCTTTAAGATTGTAATAACTTTGTCTAAATTTCTTTGGATATTTAAAGGTAATGTGTTATTATGAGCCCTATACATAACTGATAAAATACTATATTCTACCAATTCCTGGAATTTCAATAAATTTAGCTGAAGAAACAAGGTGTTTGATGGGTGACTGAAATGTTTTCTGGTGATTACTCTTACAGCTCTCTTTTGTAAAATAAAAACAGGCTTTGTAATTGTTTTGCACGCTTTTCCCCAAACCTCAATACAATAGATTAAATGTGGAACAATGATTGTGTTATACAACATATACAGAGCTTTATCAATTAAAAAATCCCTGACTTTATATACAGGTACATGAACACACAGCATGACAATCACAAACACCTGGACAACAAAATGGAGGAGATAAGCAAGACAATTAACAGAGAGACCAGGGAGTGTAGGGATGGGGACCCACCACCTGAGAGCAACATGCTTACAACTGTTATCTTGAAGTTCTAGGGTGTAGAGAGCCACAGAAACGGTTATGGTAGGCCGGATTTGGCCCACGGGCCTTGAGTTTGACACATGCGATCTAGTGGTACTAAAAGTAACAAAAGAAGAAAAAAAAACAGCCAAATATGTCAGCAGTTTAGCTAACAGACTTTGGAATGGGTACATTTTGTCCTTGTCAAACCTGTTGAAGAGAACCAAACTAAATACTCTGAAACTCAAACAACTTACTGTATAACAGTTCATGCACCGCTAGTTGGCAGTGTAGTGCAAATATTGCATAACTTGCTGGCTTGTTGAATTTAATTAGCGGATTAGAATTAGCTTCCCCTAATTTTCACAAGACATTAGTGCTTTTGAAATTGCGGACCTAAATAAATTAATTAGTGCTTTAGAAATAGCGGAACTAATTTTTGGATTAGCGTTGCCCACCATTGCTCAAATGTCTTATACAGGGCAACAGTTTGTACATTAAACCCCATATAATTACACTCTGGAAGCAAAAAAAATATCTGCAGAGTGGTTAATGAGCTATACATCTAAATAATAGATACAGTATCTGTTAACGGGAGCTAACACTAATAAAAGATCTTTTTTTTTATCACAAACATCTCATAAAGCTAGTCAGTTGTAAATGACCACCAAATAATTACGCTCTGTAAGTTTCAAGAAAATCTGCGGTGTGGTTTATGAGTTATCTTGCTAAAAAATACAGCTAACAACACAGCTAATGGTAGCTACATCCAGAGCAGGAGGCCGGGCAGCGACAGTCAGTCCGAGCAGGAGGCTTTTTTCGGACACATGAGCTAGAAACGGTCGGTGTACTCTCTGGAAGTGTCCCCCTAGCGGACAAAAGTGGTACTGCACCATTTTTGGGCCAAAATGAAAAACGGCGATATCAGAGCCAAAAATAAGTAAAAAAATATGGGGGAAAATCCATAATTAAGACGCTTCGGCGTATAAGCTGCAGGACATTCAAATGAGTAAAAAAAAACTGCATCTTATATGCCGAAAAGTACGGTACTTAATACTAACAGTGGAACTACGGTAACTTTCCGTTTAGCAGATTAATATTTTCACATAGTCTGAAAACCTTTATTATTAGCTTCCGCTAAATTTAAATCCGATAAATTCAAGTCTACTAATATTTTTTAAAGACAGTTCTCCACATTCAAAGCGTACAGGAGAATGGTGATTTACACAGAGCGATGCTATGCTATTCTATGCAGAGCTAAGCAAAGCTACGTGCCACCCAGTGACATCACCACTTTTGCTGTGCTCCCCACCCCCATACCTAGCAAACAGTCATGATGTCAATTTAGAGCCAATAACAGACTTTAACATACATGCCAAACCAAACCAGTACAAGAAAATAACATGAAAAACCAATTTTCACAATCAGAAACGTAAACATTACACAAATAATTCCTACCAAGTATGATTTGTAATGCTCACTCGGTCTCTGGGACGTGACTCTCGCACACATTAGGGATGCACCGATCCACTTTTTTTTTTTTACTTCCGATCCGATATCATCATCATCATTGATTTTATATGAGGCTGTAATAATCTCCTCTCAAGTCCAATGTGTACACATATGCATGCATGTTCAAAAAGGCAACTTGAGGTAAGTTTTATTAATGTTGGATAAGTTACAAAGTTACAATTAAATTCTGCTAACACAAAATGTGTTTTGTTTTATTCCCATCTGTAAGTGGATACTAAAGTGAAAGTGATTATTTGTTTAAAGTTATTTTATATATTCTTTTAAATAAGGGGGTGATATAAGCATTTGTTTCTTCTTTCTGCACTCTTTTCATTCAATTTTTTTTTTTTGATGAATTTGTTTTATTTTGTCTCTTTTAAATGAATGAATAAATGAATTAAATAAAAGATTAAATGGCTTTACATCTGTTAAGTTCATGGGATAAACCAACATAGACATGTTCCTGTTTTTAGTATTTTACATTGCTTTATAATGTAGCCGTTTATGTGTTTTTTTTTAATATATATATATATATACAATTTTCTTGTAATTTTTAATTCATATGCTTTTTTATGATTGTCTACTGGTGTACTGATAAATATCTCCTGGAGGGTAAACTATATCTTGACTGCAAGTATCAAGCTGCAAAATCCTTCATTTTCTACAGCTGATAGCTGTTGGTCATTAATTAAAATGAAGTTTAGCAACTTCTCGGTGAACAGTTGAGCTCCAGGGGCTTCAGCGGTCTGTTTTTCTTCATACCTGCAAACTCAGAAGGGATGAAAAAGGTGACAAACGTTATGTTTTACCTTTTTGTATAGTACTTCTGTGATTTTATGATTTTATTTTTCCTTTTGTAAAGCACTTTGTGACTCATGTCTGTGAAAAGTGCTATATAAATAAAACTAACTTACTTACTTACTAACAGTTAAAACTCATTTCTTAAATGTTTTGCCCGAAAAATTTGAAAAGTAGATGCCATTTCCTGCATTCTGGTGTATTTTAACAAGTTGTTAAACATCTATGTTTACCTACATGTTAACACTTGATTCAATAACTATTTTAGAGACAATAAAGTCAGGTCCTGTGGACAGATTTAAAAAATTGTTGAAATTATTATTGATCATGCATCAGGGTGCAGAGTGCGACAGGCGCCAGCCTGTGTACAGCACCTGTGTACAGCACCTGTGTGAGCGGACGCGGGCATTTGTTGGACATTTCTACCTTTCTCGAACGCAGAGTGCGACAGAGTGCGACAGGCGCCAGCCTGTGTACAGCACCTGTGTACAGCACCTGTGTCAGCGTACGCGGGCATTTCTACCTTTCTTCCTTTCTGTGATTTAGTTTTAGAGCAACTGTCTTTTCTGACTGCGTTGTGGATCTGCAGACGTTACACGCTGCCGGTCAAAGCAGTTGGCCGCTTGTCCTGAGCCTGGTTCTGCTAAAGGTTTCTTCCTTCTAAAAGGGAGTTTTTCCTTTCCACTGATGCCACTGTGCTTGCTCAGGATAAGAGACCACAGCGAAGCCAAGATTTGACTTGTTTGCTGGATTCATTAGATAGAAAACTTTACTAGTCTAACCGGAATTTTAGTAGTGGGGGCTGCTAGCTCCCGCTAGCTCCAGCACGAATTTAGCTTAGAGAACCACGTAGCTGCATTTATTGTTCGCTTACCTGCTGCCCTTGTCATCTTCCTGTGTCCTCTGGACTGTTCTGGATTCCTTCCTGTACTCCTTCAAGGTATGCTCATTCAAGTTACCTCTCTCTGCTTCTTGTATATCTTTCTCGGAGCAGTGTGCCTGCTGTTAGCGGCTAGCTCCGTGTTAGCTTCCACCGGCTCGGCAATGTTGACGTACTCTGCTTCGAAGTTGTTTGAACTTAACAACTGCTCCATTCCTCCTTCTGTTTCCACTATAAAACAACTGGGACTTCTGCGTAGACCTCGTTACATCCATAGAGCTCTCGAAAGAAAACAGTTTATTTTAGGCAAACAAACTCTGACTCGATTGCTACTGTCTGGACTGAGAGACGTCATCAGAGCGCTGCGTCTGTAGTCCCTTGTAGTTCACAGCGCACGAAGTGGCAAGGAAAACGTGGAGTGGACTTCAGTCTGCTTAAACCGGTTCAAAAAGCTCCTATTCCAACTGGTATTAAATTAGAACTTTTCAATGTGCAGTCACTATCCAACAAATCATGTTTAATTCATGATCACATTCTGGAGAAGAACTTAGACCTCATGTGTCTTACAGAAACTTGGCATAAACCGGATGTGTTCAGTTCTCTGAACGAAGCGTGTCCCTCTGGATACAGTTATCTGCAGAGAGCCCGCGGCACTGGCCGTGGTCTGGCTGTAATCTATACCGCAATAATTTAAAATTGTCTCATCTGGTTTCTCAGGACTTTTCTTCTTTTGAATGTTTGACCTTCAGCTTCAAAGCCCCCCTTCTGATGAATGTTATATTAATTTATAGGCCTCCCAAACCACATGTTTCATTTAACTCCAAGATGCATGACCTCCTCACTTTTTTCTGCACCTCCCCTGTGAAGACCATTTTTCTTGGCGACTTAAATATCCACATGGACAATTCCTCTTCACCTCTGGCAACAGATTTTAAGTCTCTTCTGGACTCTCTTAATCTCACTCAACACGTTGACGCCCCTACGCACAGCAGGGGGCATACTCTGGATTTGGTGATTACAGACACTGTACTCATCAATAACTTATCTGTATATGACCTGGGTGTCTCAGACCACAGGGTCATCTCCCTGGAAGTGCCTTCTTCTTCGCCTGCTTCAAACCCAAAACGACCTATCCAGTTCCGTGACTTTAAAAACATTTCCCCTGATGTTCTGTCTACTGATCTTCACGCCCTGACCGCTGTCAATCATTCATCTGCAGATGACTCTGTGGATTACTACAACCGATCTCTCCAAGAGCTTCTGGACCTACATGCTCCCTTGAAGACAAGGCTGGTGTCTTTCTCCCGTTCAGCCCCCTGGTACACTGGTGAGCTGCGCAAGATGAAGGCAACTGGCCGTGCTATTGAGAGACGTGTAAAATCATCTGGTCTCTCTGTACATAAGCAGGCATATAAAGAACATCAGAAAGCGTACGCCTATTCTCTTAAAGAAGCACGCTCCAAATATTATTCCAACATCATCAACACCTGCCCTGGAAACTCTAAACAGCTCTTCTCCACAATAACTCATCTGCTTAATCCCATTAAACAAACTCCTGAGGACTCTGCTCAAAAATGCGACCTGTTCCTTTCATCATTTAAAAACAAAGTTGACACTATCAGATCTCAGCTCCACAACCTCCCTGTTCTCAGTGTGCCATCTACCCGTCTGCATTCTGGGTCCCTGAGCAGCTTTGATGAAGTTGTTCAGAGTGAAGTGGAAGCCATCATCAAGAAAATGAAGCCTTCATCCTGCGCCCTGGATCCTTTCCCCTCGTCTCTCATAAAATCCAATCACTCTGCAATAAGCCCATTAATCACTCAAATAATAAATCAGTCTCTACAATCTGGTCATGTTCCACTGCCTCTAAAAACTGCCATCATTAGGCCTCTTCTGAAAAAAATCCAATTTGGATCCCGACATTTTTTCTAATTACCGCCCAATTTCACACCTCCCTTTTCTGTCTAAAGTGCTGGAAAAAGCAGTTGCTGCTCAGCTGCAGGACCACCTACAGCAACACTCCCTGTATGAGAAGTTCCAGTCTGGATTCAGGGCAGCTCACAGTACTGAGACTGCATTGCTGAGAGTTACCAATGATGTCCTCATGGCTGCTGACACTGGTTCTCCCTCCATCCTTGTCCTCCTTGACCTCACTGCAGCTTTCGACACTGTGGACCATAGTATCCTCCTCCACCGTCTTCATGTGGAGGTCGGTCTCTGTGACACTGTCCTGGACTGGTTCAAATCTTTCCTCTCCGATAGGCTGGAATGTGTTAGTCTTGGCAACGCCACGTCCCAGACAGTCTGTGTCTCCTGTGGTGTCCCTCAGGGGTCAGTTCTGGGGCCCCTGCTGTTTTCCCTTTACATGCTGCCTTTAGGTCAAATTATTAATCAGTTCAACATTTCTTTTCACTGTTATGCCGACGATACACAGCTTTACATCAGGACTGGAGCCTCCTCATCTTCCCCATTGTCATCTCCATCTTCACTCACTGCCCTCTCTGCCTGCCTGGAGGAAATAAGGGCATGGATGAATCAGAACTTTCTTCAATTAAACTGCTCCAAGACTGAGGCCATACTGATTGGCACCCCTCACCAGGTACAAACATCTACTATAACAACAATTTCCTTTTCTGGACAAGACATCCCCCTCTCCACCTCTGTTACAAATCTTGGAATAAAAATGGACTCTCATCTTACATTTGAAAATCACATTAAGCTTCTGTTTAAAACTTGCTTCTTCCATCTTCGAAACATCTCCAGACTTCGCCCATCCCTAACTTTTTCCGATGCTGAGAAGCTCGTCCATGCTTTTGTCTCCTCCAGGCTCGACTACTGCAACTCCCTGTTTATTGGAATCCCTGGTAAATACCTTCAGAAGCTTCAATATATTCAAAACAGTGCAGCAAGGATTTTGTTGAGAGTTCGTAAATTTGAACATATTACACCCATTCTCCATAACCTTCATTGGCTTCCTGTCGCCTACAGAATTCAGTACAAAACTGCTCTCATTACACATCAATGCTTACACGGAACTTCACCAGATTATCTAAAGGACATTCTTGCACCATACTCATCCACCCGGTCTCTACGGTCACAGAACAGTCATCTACTTCACATTCCGAGAACCAAATTAAGGACCATGGGAGACCGGGCTTTCAGTGTGGCTGCCCCCCGCCTGTGGAACTCTCTTCCTGACTGCCTAAGAGCTCCACAGTCACTGGTTGACTTTAAGAGCGGCTTGAAGACCTTTCTTTTTAACCAAGCATACTCTGCCTCCTCATGATTCTATCTTTGATCTTAGTTGATACTGTTATTGATTTTACTTATTTTATTACTTGTTTTATTGACATTTAATTCTGTTTGCTGGTGAAGATTCTCAGTCGTCCATGACATGATAAAATCAAAAAAGGCGTTCAATATAGGATCAATGTTGGTGCGTGGCATGTCAGCATGTATAAAACTTCTCGGTCTCACAGCTTCCATTCATTCAGAATTGAAAAAGACTTCTGGACAGAAGTCGAAACGTTTTCTGCAACAAATAAAGTCCAGTTGATCCTATATTGAACGCCTTTTTTGATTTAATTCTGTTGCACTTTGTAGCACTTTGAGACTTTCACTAATGAAAAGTGCGTTATAAATTGAATTCATTATTATTATTAGTTCATATAGACATCATCCTGTTTTTAAACTCACTCCTGTGGCTAAGATAATGAAATTAATGTGACAATTTATCACAGTGACTTTAGGGGTGCAATTGACTTTTATTTTGTTAATTTTTATTTAGTTTTATTTGTAACACAACATGCCATTTTACTAAACAATGGTGACACTCAACTGCACATATAAAAATAAGAATATTAACTTTACCCAATGAACAGGTGACATTTTAATAACCACCAACAGTGAATTTAGGAGGGGCTTTTTACAGTTTTCTGATTTAGTGATAGACTCATATCAGCATCACTGATTTTAACTATTTTACTTTCCAGACAATGTGTGTTACCTGGGCTCTTTCTCCTCTACAGCATAAGGAAAAATTTGCTCTTTAACGACTTTTGACTTTAGGAAAAAATACATTTATTAACATATCCCAATATAATTAGGACATACACAAAAAAGATGGCAAGTCAAAAAATTAAAATAAAAAGAGGCGTTCAAAACAGAGCAGAGACACTGACATTATGTTTTCTCACTTTGAAACAGAACAAATGGTATAATGTAGACTTACTGCTGATGTTGTTAGTTTACGACTTGGTCATGTTTACGTTTATCTCTGTGATTCTCCTGTGTCGTGTCGTCACTTTTCAAAGCTGCATGTCGCGCAGTTTTTATTTTTATGAAGCGTAAAGCTCCCAAACTTTAGAGGACTTGGTCGAACAATTTTCTCTGCGTCGGTCATTTGTAAAATTGTCTTAATTTCCTTTGAAAACACAGCCTCTAATCTGCTTCCACCTCCCCACTTCACCCTGTTCAACTCACGCTGCTGAGTTTTTTGTTTTTACTTTATTCAGTTCAAAGATTTTGCTGTCGTCCCCGCCACCATCGTCTGTCTTGACTGTGATTGGCTAAATCTCGCGCTCCAACAAAGATGTTTTATTGTTGACAAGATGCCTTGCTATGTTTTGAAATCCAGTCAGTGGGAAATGATGCATTCTTATCTGTCACGGGTCT
>JBBPBX010005023.1:22601-37410 GCA_038048925.1 Garcialebias charrua
ACACAAGAAAACTATTTACAAAACAACAAGAAATAAAACAATACATGACATGAAAGGAAGCAGAAGAAGAAAATAATCTTATTAAGATTATTTTCCTTTTTGTGTGCCTTATCATTTAATAAATCTTTAACTCGGTAAAATATTGCAATAGTATTAGATAATTTAGTTTTAAGTGAATTTATGTGTCGTTTCCAGCATAATTTATCATTAATGGTGATACCCAAGAACCTCACCTCATAAACTCTCTGAATCTCAGATCCATCAATTAAAAAAAGGTACATCGATCGATTTATTTTTATTACTGAATATCATGTAGCTAGTTTTACCCAAATTCAATGTTAATTTATTAAAGGGGACCGCACATGCAAAATTCACTTTTTAATGTTTTTTTTACTCAACTTTGGGTATGTACTTCATAAAAAAACAGTCCTAAGGCCAAAGAAATGCACCCAGTGGTTTATTTACTCTAAGTAGATTTATTTGTCTGTGATATAAACGGTTGGTTTCTCACTTCCTGCGGTTTGTGACGTCACAAACCGCAGCCAATCTGCCACAACCCACCCCAACCTGAGTCCAGCCCCTCACCTAGCAACCCCTGGTTAGGCTCAACCCACTTCTGTATTAAACACATGACTGTTGTTTTTCATGATTTCATCTCATCTTTTGTTTATATGTTCTTAATTTCATGTGTACAGCACTTTGTTGCAGCTGTGTTTTTTTTAAATGGCTTTATAAATAAAGTATAATTGTTATTTTTATGTTTTAGTTCAATTTTTAGTGTATTTGCGATCGCTCCCAACGCGCAGCCGGCAAAAATTAAACGAGCAGACCCCCGGCGTAGGGACCGGCGGCAACGGGACCCTCTTCTGGCGCGATGGAGCGGAGCTTCAACTGTACAGCCTCGCTGCAGCCTCGCAGCAGCGAGGACCTTCTCCTTACGGATTAATTTACGGGAGACACTTGGTGAACTTTGTGTTGTCTTGACTGGAACAGCGATAACTCCCAAAATCTCCGCGTGCAACGAGCGGAGCTGGCGAACACCGGAAGAGGAACAAGCTAACATTAGCATCGGATTCGGGTGGTCTAATGCTAAAAGGAGCAGCAAATTGTGGCGCGCTCAGACGGGTTTCGGTAAGTTATCTTAAGCTAACACTAACAGTAAGTCAAATGAGTAATAAAAAAAGAGCTAATTTTAAAACAACAACACATTACAGATACTGGCTGTGCAGAGGGCGTAAACAGATCGTTGAAGGGCGTGGACTTCAGAACTTGTATCAGAAACCGGTCGTTCAAAACGAAAGTTAAAAATGGCAGAATTAAAAAGGGTATAATTAATTATCTAAGAATTATTTTGTGTATTAAAATGAATTAATATTGTCAAGATAGCACACAGACATAACATAAAAAATTTAAATACTTACATGTGGTCCCCTTTAATTTTAAACCAAGTCTGAATTTTATCAAGTTCTGACATCATCAATTTCAAGGATTGTTCTATATTGTCACCACTACAAAAAAAAGTGGTGTCATCAGCAAAAAGAATGCATTTCAGGAGTCCTGGGACCTGTACCAAATCATTTATGTATAATAGAAATAATTTTGGTCCTAGTATCGATCCCTGAGGAACTCCACATGTAATAGTGTTGAGCTCGGATTTCACCTCATCCATTTGCACAAACTGTTTCCTATCACTCAAATAACTACAAACCCATTTCAATGCCAATCCTCTAATACCATATCTATGTAACTTGTCAAGGAGTATATTATGATCAACTGTATCAAACGCTTTTTTTAAATCAACAAAAACACCCACACCATACTGTTTTTGATCCACTGCTGTAGTTATTAATTCCATTAACTCCATCAGAGCCATGGATGTTGAATTCCCTGTTCTGAATCCATATTGATTATCTGTGAGAATATTAAATTTTTCAACAAATTGATCCATCCTGATAACAAACAGTTTCTCCAATATTTTTGAAAATTGTGGCAGTAATGTAACTGTAAACACATACTAATTTTTAGAACATAATTCATACTGAATGAGGTATAGTAAAGTCTACAGTTCATTTACAAGCAGGAAGTGAAGTAAATGTTGGTGGAAAACCCAGTGTTGGAAATGGCCTCATTACTGTAATGCATTAACTGAACTGGCAGTCACTTAAGGAAGAATTATACTAGACATAATATCCTGCAGCCATGGGAAAATCAGAATTTTTTGTTTTGTTTTTAGATATGAAGAAAAAAGTCCTTTGCAGTGTACTTTTATCCAGACATTTTGTTCGTTCTTCATTTCAGTTTTAAGGCTGTGCTGGACAGATCAGATCAAAGTTATGGTAAATGACTTGATTTCCAACTAGAGAGAACGTCATCAGATCATGGTCATCAGATGTTCTGTTACACTTTTATATCTTGGTGTAAGGATTGTTGTACTTTTCCCACTGATAATCCTGAATATCAATCGCTGGCAGAAAGAACAGAGGTGACAATGTTCAATCAGAACATGCTTCTAATCTGATGTGTGTTATGTAAATGGAAACTGCCATGGAAAATGTCATGTAGGAAAAACACCATCAAAATTTGACTTTCAAATAATAGGATATATCGGTAGCTGAAACATACATTCATTGAATAACAGCAAGAGATATGTGGTGTAGAATTAGTCCTGTACTTGTCCCTCTGTCCCTCCATCTGCTCTACTGTCCTAAATGTGTGTTTGCCCATATCAGCCTGTGCAAGTGTGATGCCCCAATGATGTCTGCAGAGCCACTACATGGCACAGGAACACAGAGACCAGACACGGAAAATTACAAAAATGGCACAGTGTTGCCAGGGCCCCATTTTCTTCTCTCTGCTGTGAGTAAATACTGGCAAACAAAAGTTGGGGTGGGCAGGGGGACACATAGGGAGGAAGACAGAAATATTGTGTTTGCATGTATACAAGGTAGAAAATCAGAGAACTTTTGTTCAAAACAGGATTCCAAAAAGTTGAGACACTAAACAAATTGTGAATAAAAACTGAATGCAGTGATGTGGGGATGGCAAATGTCAATATTTTATTAAAAACAGAATATAGATGACAGATCAAAAGTTTAAGCTGAGTATATCAGAGTCAGAGTCAGAGAGAATTTATTGTCATTTGCACCGCATGTAGTACATGTGTTGAAAACGAGATTATGTACACAGGGTCCCAGTTACATCCAACAACAAATGCAAGAGAAATACAATAATAACATCTAGGATTAACTAAGAGAGACATCACATCAGCTAGTAATACACTAAGCCCTAATGTAGTAGAAAAACATCATTATAAACAGCAGCACGAACATGAGCAGATGGTCACAGATGAACGCAGCAACAAGAAACAGATCAGTATCAGTATGATGTGACATTTTGCAGTGTTTATTCTTATTATTTATTTATTCATGAGTCTGACAGCCTCAGGGTAGAAGCTGTTCCTCAGTCTAGTGGTTCTACATTTGATGCTCCTCAACCTCCGTCCCGAGGGGAGTGGTGCAAAGAGTGAGTGTGCTGGGTGAGTGAGGTCTTTCATGATGCAGGTGGCTCTTTTTCTGCATCTGGAGGTGTAAATGTCTGTGATGGTGGGGAGACTGACTCCCACAGACTTCTGTGCAGCCTTCACCACTCTCTGCAGAGCTTTTCTCTCTGCAACTGTGCAGCCTCCATGCCACACGTTGATGCTGGAGCACAGGACGCTCTCCACTGCACACCTGTAGAACGAGGTGAGGACTGGGCTTCTCAGACCGGCTCGTCTCAGCCGTCTGAGGAAGTAGAGTCTCTGATGACCTTTCTTGATCAGGCTGGTGGTGTTATTGCTCCAGCTGAGGTTATCATTCAAGTGTACACCCAGGTATTTGTAGCTGGAGACCACCTCCACCGCAGATCCACCTATATACAGTGGGGTGTGGGTGTGTTTGTTCCTTCTGAAGTCCACAATCATCTCCTTCGTCTTCTTCACATTCATGTGAAGGTTGTTCTCTTTGCACCAGCTCTCCAGATGTTCCACCTCCTGTCTGTAGCTGGATTCATCATTATCTGTGATGCATCCCACCACAGCTGTATCATCTGCAAACTTAACAATATGACAGCCTGGATGTGTGGCTGTACAATCATATGTGAGCAGAAGCCGTTTTCGCATTGGCCAGCCCTCAATGGCCCGGAGCTCCCCTGGGTGTCTCTGGGCCACCCGCGTTCATTACGCATTTGCCGCAAAGCCGCCTTGAAGTGGGTGGGCAGTTCTCTGGAAGTGGGTGGGGTGGTCTCTTCACGTGGGTGGAGTGTTCGTGTTTTAAGAGAGGAGACTCGGCAAAAAAAAAATTGTTAGCTGGATATATATATATTAGTGTTTCTGCGTTTAATTTTTGTTAATAACTGATCACAAATCAGCTTATGTTACAACGTAAATAACACGAAGCGCACACCCATTTCCGCCTTTCAGCGCGACCTGAATGTCATTAAACAGCATTAAACAATAACTAATATTGTCTAACTGTTGCGCGCAGCCAGGGTTTTAAAATATAACGAATAATCTCTAACTTTTACGTGCAGCTAAAATGTCAGGAGGAGTGATTGCTATATGGGCAAGTTGGACACCTGAAAATTCAGTCTGTTCGGATAGCACAACGAGTTAATGCGTTATCGTTTTGACCGGGAGAAGTGGGTTCGCTTCCAGCCTGGGACAAAGTTATTTTACTTTTTTTTTCTTTTTATTCACATTTTCTTTTAAATAAAAAGGAGTTTGTTTGCAAACTCCTTTTTATTTAAAAGAAAATGTGAATAAAAAGAAAAAAAAAGTAAAATAACTTTGTCCCAGGCTGGAAGCGAACCCACTTCTCCCGGTCAAAACGATAACGCATTAACTCGTTGAGCTATCCGAACAGACTGAATTTTCAGGTGTCCAACTTGCCCATATAGCAATCACTCCTCCTGACATTTTAGCTGCACGTAAAAGTTAGAGATTATTCGTTATATTTTAAAACCCTGGCTGCGCGCAACAGTTAGACAATATTAGTTATTGTTTAATGCTGTTTAATGACATTCAGGTCGCGCTGAAAGGCGGAAATGGGTGTGCGCTTCGTGTTATTTACGTTGTAACATAAGCTGATTTGTGATCAGTTATTAACAAAAATTTAACTCAGAAACACTAATTCAGCTAACAATTGTTTTAGGGGTTTCTCGTTTCTGTAGTTAAATTTGAATGAAATTCAACCCTCGCGCTGAGGTTGTTTGAATGAGTCCCGCCCCTGCTGCAAACAACGAATCAAATGAGAGCTGAAACTAGCCCTGTCGGGCTCGGCCCGATAAGAACCACGGTGAAGATGGTTCCAGAACAAGGGTGGATCCCGGGCGGAAAAGGTAAATGCGAAGACGCCGAACCCGGGTTAGAAGCTGGGAGAGCCGGGGAGGGCCGGCCAATGCGTAAACGGCTAGAGTGAACAGAAGAGGGCTCAGCACACATCCCTGAGGAGAGCCAGTGCTGAGGGTGATGGTGGAGGAGGAGAAGTTGTGGATCTTCACGGACTGTGGTCTGTCTGTTAAGAAGTCTAAGACCCAGTTACAAATAGAGGGGCTTAGTCCAAGTGTGGATAGTTTGTCTATCAGAGTTTGGGGGATCATGGTGTTGAAGGCAGATGTGAAGTCCACAAAGAGCAGACGCACGTATGAGTCCTTCTGATCCAGGTGGGTGAGAGCAGTGTGGACCACGGAGGAGATGGCGTCCTCTGTTGATCGGTTCTCACGGTATGCATATTGATGAGGGTCCTCGTTGATGTTGACGGCTGTCTTGATGTGGGACATGACCAGTTTCTCAAAACATTTAGCGACTATCGGGGTGAGAGCCACCGGTCTGTAGTCATTCAGACCAGTCACTGTGGAGCTTTTTGGGACTGGGATGATGGTGGCGGTCTTCAGGCAGGTGGGAACTGACTCCAGTGCAAGTGAGGTGGTGAAGATGTCAGCCAGCACCTCACAGAGCTGGTCCGCACATTCCTTCAGAACTTTCCCTGGGATGTTGTCTGGACCCGTAGCTTTATGAGGGTTGATCCTTCTGAGACTGCCTCTCACTTCTGCTGCGGTCACTTTGAGGTGCTCCTCGTCTGGTGATGAGGTGAGTCTGGTGCTAGTTGGTCTGTTTGGATCATCAAAACGTGCATAAAACTTATTGAGGGCATCAGGCAGGGATGGGTCCCTGGGGCATTGTTTGCTTTTGCCCTTGTAGTCTGTTAAGCATTTGATGCCCTGCCACATGCTCCTTGGATCATGTGAGGTGAACTGTCCCTCGATCCTCTGTGCATACGCGGCTTTGGCCTTCTTTATGCCATCATCCAGTTCTCTCCTGCACTTTCTCAACTCCTCAGTATCTTTAGACTTGAATGCAGTGTCCCTGGCTGCCAGCAGGGTGCGGACATCCTTATTTAGCCAGGGTTTTTGATTGGGGTAAAATTTAACACACTTTCTTATGGATACATTTTCAGCACATGTACTGATGTAACCCAGGACAGAGGAAGCATAAAGCTCCAGGTCAATTGAATTTCCATTCGTAGCTGCCTCTTTGAAGACAGACCAGTTTGTGTTTTCAAAGCAGTCTCTTAGCATGGGGGAACTATCTTGGCGCCACGATGTTATCACTCTTTGTTCTGGCATCGCACGTCTGAGTGGGGGTAGCTGTCTAGGGACCAATAGCAGGGAGCGATGGTCGGAAGCCCCGATCGGTGTAACATTATTATGTAACATTTAAAAAAGAAAAATATGTTGATTCAAAATTTCAGTGTCAACAAATCCCAAAAAAGTTGGGACAAGTAGCAATAAGTGGCTGGAAAAAGGAAATGAGCATATAACGAACAGCTGGAAGACCAATTAACACTAATTAGGTCAATTGACAACATGATTGGGTATAAAAAGAGCTTCTCAGAGTGTCAGTGTCTCTCAGAAGCCAAGATGGTGATCACCAATTCCACCATTGTTGCGCAGAAAGATAGTGCAGCAATACCAGAATGGTGTTACCCAGAGTAAAATAGCAAAGACTTTTAAGTTATCATCATCAACCGTGCATAACATCAAAAGATTCAGATAATCTGGAACAATCGCTGTGCGTAAGGGTCAAGGCTGTAAAACTCTACTGGATGCTCGTGATATCCGGGCCCTTAAACGTCACTGCACCTCAAACAGGAATGCCACTGTCAAGGAAATAACAGAATGGGCTCAGGAATACTTCCAGAAAGCATTGTCAGTGAACACAATCCACCGTGCCATCTGCCGTTGCCAGCTGAAACTCTACAGTGCAAAGAGGAAGCCATTTCTAAGCAAGCTCCACAAGCTCAGACGTTTGCACTGGGCCAGGGGTCATTTAAAATGGAGTGTGGCAAAATGGAAGACTGTTCTGTGGTCAGATGAGTCACAATTTGAAGTTCTTTATGGAACACTGGGACGCCATGTCATCCGGACCAGAGAGGACAAGGATAGCCCAAGTTGTTATCAACGCTCCGTTCAGAAGCCTGCATCACTGATGGTATGGGGTTGCATGAGCGCTTGTGGCATGGGCAGCTTGCATGTCTGGAAAGGCACCATTAATGCAGAGAACTATGTTCAGGTTCTAGAACAACATATGCTCCCATCTAGACATCATCTCTTTCAGGGAAGACCCTGCATTTTTCAACAAGATAATGCCAGACCACATTCTGCAGCAATCACAACATCATGGCTACGTAGGAGAAGGATCCGGGTACTGAAATGGCCAGCCTGCAGTCCAGATCTTTCACCTATAGAGAACATTTGGCGCATCATAAAGAGGAAGGTGCGACAAAGAAGGCCCAAGACGATTGAACAGTTAGAGGCCCCTATTAGACATGAATGGGAGAGTACTGTATTTTTCGGATTATAGGTCGTACCTTTTTATGTTTTTTTCAAGGCCTGCGACCTATAATCCGATGCGACCTATTTATGGATTTTTTTCCATATTTTTAGACCAATTTTTGACTCAGATATCAGCCTTTTTCATTTTGGCAGAAAAATTGTGCAGTACCACTTTTGGCCACTAGGGCGATGTGACGCTGTGCATTACCGCTTCCAGAGGAGTACACCGACCCAAGAAGAAGAAGACCGTATGGTTTCCAGCTCATGTCTCCCAAAAACAGCTCCTATGCTCGGACTGACTGTGTGCCTACTGGCCTGGATGTAGCCGTTAGCTCTGTGTTTCTTAGCCGTTTTTTTTGCAAGATAAGTCAAGAACCACTCAGCGGATTTTTCTGAAACTTACAGAATGGAATCACAGTGTGGACGTTTACAAGTGAGTACCGGTAGCTTTATTAGATGTTTGAGATTAAAATTAAAATAAAAAACGATCTTTTAGCTTAGCTTTTTGTTAGCTTGTGGCTGTCGTTCTGTTTACCGGTATGTTAGAAATAGCTTCAAAACCACTCTGTGTATATTTTTTCTGCTTACAGAGTTTAAATTATAAGACATTAATGTACGTAACGATGGTCTATAGAAAATATTTGACTTAAAATTCGATTTTTTATTCCGTGTTCTGAGTGGCGAACTTCCCGTGAGCATTAGTTTTTTATCGGTGTTCTTCTAAATAACTTCTAAACCACTCTGTGTATATTTTTTCTGCTTACAGAGTTTAAATTATAGGACATTAATGTACGTAACGATGGTCTATAGAAAATATTTGACTTAAAATTCGATTTTTTATTCCGTGTTCCGAGTGGCGATCTTCCCATGAGCATTAGTTTTTTTATCTGTGTTCTTCTAAATAACTTCTAAACCACTCGATGTATATTGTTTCTGCTTACAGAGTTTAAATTATAGGACATTAATGTACTGGTGGTCTATAGAAAATATTTGACTTAAAATTCAATTTTTTTAATTCGTGTTTTCTGAGAGGCGGACTCGTCTCGTGTTAGCTTCTCTTTATGTTATAAATTGCTTCAAAACCAATAGGTATATAGTATAAATATATTTATTTCTGCTTACAGAGTAATTATAAGGCTCTAATGTACTTAACTATGTCCTGGAAAAAACATTTGACATAAAATTAGATTTTTTTATTCGTGTTTTCTGAGAGGCGGACTCGTCTCGTGTTAGCTTCTGTTAGCTTCT
Organism: Garcialebias charrua; assembly: GCA_038048925.1. NCBI lineage: Eukaryota > Metazoa > Chordata > Actinopteri > Cyprinodontiformes > Rivulidae > Garcialebias > Garcialebias charrua. The sequence continues at coordinate 31,722 of JBBPBX010005023.1, forward strand.
GGCAGACATTAGCAACAGAGCTAAACACTCGGTCCATATTACGGGTTGACTCAGCGGTCACGCGGCGCGTCAGCAGTGGATGACGCGTTACGTTGGCGGTGACGTAGGTGCGACCTATATTCCGGTGCGACCAATTTATGGATTTTTCCAATTTTTTGGCAATAATTGGACACTGTGACCTATATTCCGGTGCGACCAATAATCCGGAAAATACAGTATTCCTATTTCTAAACTTGAGAAACTGGTCTCCTCTGTCCCCAGACGTCTGTTGAGTATTGTAAGAAGAAGGGGGGATGCCACACTGATCTGTGATTTGTGTTCTATTCTGAATAAAATATTAGATGTCACCTCCACATCATTGCATTCCGTTTTTATTTACAATTTGTTTAGTGTCCCAACTTTTTTGGAATCCGGTTGGTAATTAAAATTACAGGTAGTCCCCGACTTACGAACGAGTTCCGGACCTACGGGCCGTTCGTAAGTCGAAAATAACGTACGTCGGATCACATACACAAAAAAATAAAAAAATATATATTTTTTAAATACATAAGTGTACAGTACTGTACAGTTACAAATCACTTAACCTATCCTAACACAGTTTTTAAAGATGAAGGAGTGAGTTCAATTGTCTCCCTTTCACATAAAGGGAGCTAGCTCTTTATGTGAATGGAGCCTGCTAGGGAGGAGGGAGACAATTCAACTCACTCCTTCATCTTTAAAAACTGTGTTAGGATAGGCTAAGTGCTTGGCAACTGTACAGCACTGTACATTAAAAAAAATTATGAGATGCGTGACATAAGACCGAAACGTCGTACGTCGAGGGCGTCGTAAGTCGAGGACTACCTGTATACTGTCTTTTATTATAGAATTAAAATATGAAAGTAGATGCAAGATGGAATGCATGTGGTATTTGTGGAAATGTCATCTTATTTTAGAAATACTTTTAAAAGATCTCAACTTCGGCTGAAAAAAATATTATTGCATGAATGGAAAGTTGTGTTTGTGAGGCACATGATTTCAGGAATGCTAAATAAGAAGAGTAAAAGGTCAAAAGAAAAAGTAGAGGTAAAGCGGTCATATTTTTGCATATAAAAATATAAAAGCCCCATTAGATGTACTAATAAGATGTTATCTATCAAGCAGAAATTAATTATTATACACAATTATCAAACTATCAGCAGCTGAGTTGATGCAATTGCTCAATTTTGAGCAACTTTCATTAACAGTACAAAATTATCATACTTGATAGTATGCAAAAATGTAAAAAATGGCAATACATTTTTCTATGGACAGTTATTTTTGTTACATTTAACTCTACAGTACTTAGCTCACCCCTTACATTTCTGTTTATTTTCTATAACCCTGTCCTTTATGTTGCACAAAACTAAACTTTGAACAGCACCTACACTCTTTACCAGTGTCCATATAAATACGGTAAGTGCAAAGCTGAAGTTAAGCGAGTTTCCCTCTGCTTAGCAGGAAGTTTCAGTCCATTGTTAATCTGATGGGCCAGCAGCTTTTGGTTCCGAGTCATTGCTCCCAAACTGCTCATTGCTTCTAGCAAAAATACCCAAAAAACGACTTGTTTATTGCCTCAAAGCAACATGTCAATGAGCGTTAACAGACGAAGAGATGTTTTCGTTAAGTTAGTTGAGATTGTAAAACAGGTTAAAAAAGAAAGAAAGAAAGAAATTGCTTAGCAATTATTTTGACAAGTAACTTATGAACAAAACACTAAACCATGACGGCACCTTGGGATGGGTTGTCCAGAGTACACCCTACCTATTGGTGTATCAGCCACACATAAATCTAACCAGGGTAGGGAAATTGCAGAAAAACAGAAATATGAATTAATCTGCATAAACCCCCGCATGCTGGAGAAAAGAATACAAACATAAAAGGCAAACTCAAAATATGACAAAATGAACAAAGAAACACCAGTGCACTCTGGAATATTTGTTAAAATCATCAACTATGTTCAAATAGTTGTTCTGTTTGGTTAAAGTAATTTAATCATTAGACTCATGCCTAACTGAGGAAACTATAATATCTGAATATTATTCTGTGGGAACACAGTTACCCAGGATATGACTTTTACACCTTGGTATGTCAAATGGTTTCTAAGTACAGGTAGTCCTTTCCATCATTCCAATTTTTTTCCTTTCCCTCCATGACCCATGCTGCTTCCTATGCCAAGTTTATTGTGATTTTTTTTATTTGCAATGTGAGAAGGTTTCAAAATTGCAGACTTTCCCATGTTAAAGCAGTTTGTGCTGTGCCAGGTCATTGAAATTAAGTGATGACTCAGTTCAGTCTCTACCTGTCCTCTTCTGTCTGGTCTTGCCTGAGCTTTTCATTCATTCTCATTCCAGTATTTTTTATTTTAGTTTTTTGCTAGCCCATGTTATCCTTCCCCATTTTTTTCTAATAAAATTCCTGATTCCTAAACATAGCTTTTAATACTAGGTTAGAAGAAACTGGGCAAACTTATAACCACAAAAACTGTGAAGAATTGCAAAAAATGTAAAGAGCAGCATAATTCTTGTCCCAGCTTCTCAAAGAAGTGAGGCAATAGTGGCGTTGGTTGGCCTAGAGCTGTTGGTACAGATGTGGCTCCCTTCGGCCCATTTCTGCCCGTTTTTATATTTGGCCGCTGTCCAGAAAACGCTTGTTTTATAACATAAGCCCAATGTTCAGAGTGCAAAGAGGACGTATACAGTCAGGTACACGCAGTGACCACACAAGGCTGAGACACTACATGATGAGCCTCCACTGACTGCACATCCCATACCATCTCCAACCATGCATTTCATACTGCCTATTTTCTCCTACTTGCTCCATTTCCCTATTTCTCCCTTCTAAGCCCCCCAGCAGAAAGATGAGGTATTTTCACAGCTGGAGGTTACTCCTGTTGACTGAACAAATGGGCCAGAGAAGGCAGCTAGTATACAACACTGCCACAGTAGCCAGACAGCAGAGGAAGTCCTTCCCTATGGATTATCACATTAACTTTCTGCAACAACTTTTATGGCAGCTATGCAATGCCATCAACATTTAGAAGATAAAATAAGAGGACTGTGCTTTAAGGGGGAAATATTTCCCTTTGGATAAATTATATCAATGAAAAAAAAAATGTCAATAGAAATACGTGTTAAAGTTTATATCCAAAAGTCAATAAGCCTGTTAATTTCTGTCCATGTAACTGAAATGGGGAGGCTAGTTAAATATTTTGATATACAGTACAGTGAATAACTTCACTAATCATAGAAATATGTGACTGCAGATCAATGCAAGCAAGATGAACTGAGCAAAATGTAATAGAAAAACAAGCATTTAGATTTCTCAGTAGTATAAAATTTAAATTTAACTCACTGAAGATACCATCTGGCTTTTTTTTTTTGCTTGTTTCCTGGTGACAAAATCAAAGTATGAAATAAAGCAGCAGTTAATTAGCGTTCATTGAATTTGAACTATTATCATTTGCCACAGCGATGTTAAATCATGTTGCCACCACTATTCTCTGCCCTCCTGAGGTTTTATTAGAAAAGCCCTCTAAGCAAGCTCTTACTTAGGCTCGTTTTGTGTGGCTTGTTTGTAGATTTGCTGCCTTAGCATATGGTAATGTGGACACATCAGAATTACCGGTAGGTAAATGTTAAAAAACATTTTGAATCATATAATCTAGGACACAGAACAGTAAGATGGAGAGCTTGAGTGAAAACAAAACTTGAAAAATTAGTTGTAGATAATATGCAATAGCTTTAGATGGAGGACACTGTATCAACCACTTGCTCTCTTATTTTTTTTATTGCTGGGAAACATTTACAATCACGACAGGTTTTAAAAAGTTGACTAAAATCTTCATAGTGAAAGCTTTCTAGTTACCGGTACGGTAATTTCTGCAACTATGGTTATAAACACAAGTGGTGACCAGGAAGAGAGCATTTCACACTTCAGTGACTGGAAAAGGGTACTGATGCTTCACATTTGCTGCATGGTGCATGCAGATTTCATCACATTCATATTAGAAGGGGCTCAGAGTGTAAGTGCAGAACAGGAAGCACCGATACAGAACTTAGCAGTTTCAATTAGCACATGAGGAAGTGAGTATAATTTTAATTAGACCCAGGCTGGTTTCTGGTTTCAAGGCGCACCAAAATCTTACAAAAATGCTTTGACAAACAAACAAACAAACAAAAAAACTTAAAATCATATGGTTTCTGCAGATTGAGCAGTTTTAATGAGTGGCAGAGCTCAGACAGTGCAGGGATTTCTCAGGTCACATGCGGCAAAGAGAAACACTCCTCCACCATGTGGTGTGAGCTGTCACTGAGCTGTGTATGAAGGCTGAAGGTGAACTTTTTGAATCTTTCTCCCTGTTGAAAAAGGCAAAGTCGTTTGGGAATTTTCTGTTGACATACAAACCTTTCTCCGTTTGATAGCTATATCTTGGCAAGTAGGCAGTACTTGCATGACGTCATATCTCTGGAAGAAACAACAATTGCTCTTTTGAAATAACACCAGCTTGACACAAACGCTTGTAACAAACAAGCTATGAGAATTAGTGGGTCTAGCTGAAATAAACAGCTACTGCAGACTTGCTAAGGCAGAAAACAGGCTGGTTGACAGCTAACATCAGCTTCTCAAGAGTCCAAAGATATCTTCACAAAATGGAGAACAGCAGTGAAGAGCTAATATTATACACAGATGTACTTTTGGTTTTGTAATATAATTACACTTAGTTAATATTGCTTCCAAAGAGTTGGTTCTGTTTTCAAAATCACAACATCTACATGGCTGCAGATGCTAAAACTAAACTAAGTGATTAAAAATTGAGCTTTAAAAGGAAATTATCCTTTTAGTGAATAATTGCAGACGTTCAAAAGTTTATAAAGTCTACATGGAAAACAATTGGCTTCCTGTTCAGAAGTCTAAGGATTAGACGGATTGTTCAGTGAACGTTACTGAGGGCTGAGTGTAAAACCTCATAATAATGATTCCCTGCCATCAGCAGTTCTCCAGCATTTCACTGTGTGTGCACTTGGATTCTGCCTCCCTGGCAACATCACTAATGTTCACCGGCTTCATCGCAAGTTGCAGCTGCAGGCCGCCTTCAAACGAGTGACCAAAGTAACCACGGTAACAATCTCAATAACAAAGGGAGGCTCAGACCAGGTTAACAAAGACCAGGAATCTCCTCAGGATGATTAGGTTACATAAATGATTAGTGCCTCCACACGAGACCCTGAGTCCACCTCTGAAATGACTCAGCTCTCCATCGAAGCACTGATACACCACCACCCCCTCGACTCTTCTACACTCAGCTCCACCATCTGTCTGAGGTCAAATATCCAGACTACCGGGGCTGCATAGGGCTCATCTTACAGACATCAGTTTAAGACATTAAAGCTTGATTGGTGTGTGTGTGTGATGGAGAGGAATCACCTCTGAATTTTGATAGGACTGTATAAACATCTATAACTGAAACATGCACTCAGTATGTAGGTTAGGGCTCTAAGAAATGCATTAGGACTGTAGTTATTAAATATTTTAGTAACCAAGTATTCTGTTGAGTAATCCATCGATTATTTGAATATTTGAATTACATGTGCTACATTTCCCCAGAAGGCCTGTAACCAGATTAAATTAAAGCTGCGCCTTCCTCCTCTACTCTCAGATCCAAGTGCAC
>JBBPBX010005023.1:58489-69383 GCA_038048925.1 Garcialebias charrua
AAAGGTGTTTTAAACCCTTCCCACACTCTTGCAGTATTCTAAGCAATGTTTCTAAACTCTGAACTCTCTAAAAGAGCACAGAATGTCATGATCTCTCTGCCTCCACTTCTCTCAACCACCTGCAAGTGTTCTTGGCCACGCCCACTTCTCTGGTCTGCACAGAGAACAGCTGATCAGCTGCAGCAGGAAGTTTCTCCTGCAGTGTGGGCTGCACAAAGTTGCAGCAGGTGCTAAATAGAATAATTAAAATTATATGCCAATCGTGCGGCTCATCCATCAATCAGCCAGTTGTGTGTAATGTTCAATCTTATTTTGAAAAACCGCGATTGAGCGAGTTCACGAAATAAAGAACCGCAAAGTAGCAAGGGGCTACTGTACCGTAATTTCCGGACTATAAGCCACTACTTTTTTCCACACGCTTTGAACAACACGGCTTAAATAATGCTGCGACTAATTTATGGATTTTTATTTTTATTTTCATTTTATTTTTTTGATGGGCTAACAAGCTTCATGCAGCCAAAACATTTAGCTTCGTCACACCTGGGTGCTCACATAGCTGCCCAATACATGTCTCTCTTGTGGGGTAGGTCCTAGTGACTCTGTGAGACTGCCTGTATAAATAAAAGTAAAAAATAAAAAAAAGGTCACAGTGGACCAGTGAAAGTTTCATTGGTCCACTGGGGAGAGGGGGAAACAAGTGTAAATATCTCATGTTACAACGTGGACACTGTGGCTTAAATACAAGTGTCGCCTATATGTGTACAAAAATTATCATTTTTATTTATTTGGTGGGTGCAGCTTATATTCAGGTGCACTCAATATTCCGGAAATTACGGTATATGTGTATTGAGTTTTGTTAAATTATCTTGAGCTGATCAGAAGTTATGGAGGAGACAAGAGAAAGTTTAAAGATGTCCGAACAAACAGACGGTCAAACGGAGACGAATCCATGATGTGTCCCACATTCGATGTGCGTATAACAAAAAGTTAACATTCATCTGTAAAATCCCACAACGTCTAATGAAAACTAGGATTATGCATTAGAATTAGAAACTTTCTACACAACAAGAACACAAAGAAAGTGCCATTTGTTCCAACTTAGCCACAGCTGTTTCACCCAGTCAGGAGAATTTTTCTCCAAAAGACTTTTTTATTGCTTCTTTCAACCCCCCAAGGCAATGTACTGTAATTTGCTGAATCAATTAGTAACGGACCACTAATACTCGCAGCCAGTGGCGGATCTACCATTCAGGCGAACGAGGCCTGGGCCTGGGGCCGCCAATGAGCAGGGGCCGCCAATGAGCAGGGGCCGCCAATAAGCAGGGACCCCAGCCGTCACCTACATCCTTAACATTGCTCCTGCTTGTTAATGTACGTTTAACATAAAAATAATTATAGTTACGATGAAAACTATCTTTAAAAACGCAACAGAAAAAACGGTTGAGTTCTGTACCCCCCTACTAAAATGGACTATTCCGTCATGCGTCATGACGTCACCCACTAATCCAGGAAGTGCTGCTCGCTGCTGTTTTGTGTGAGAAGGAAGCGGGAGACAGGAGACAGAAAAGCGGAGCTGAAAAACGTAAAAAGCGTCAAAAAACAATAACGTATGTTTCTTCACTACCGAAAGTGACAACCTTTTTTAAATGGGTCGAATTCTAAAACTTCATCAACTGCTAATGACGGTCACGAGCGGCAGCGGCCCATTTAAAAGTGTGGCGGAACCGGACATCAGGATCCAGGCACCGAGGCAGTGACTCAAGATGAAGATGAAGTATTAAAGCAAGATGAGGTACGAGGTTTAGAAATTATTTTGTAGGTTGGGTAAAAGAAATCCTAACAGTAATCAGCTGAGACAACCACTATTTTCACGTTTTCTTTCTGTATCAAAATATTAAAAGATATTCGACCTAAATCTTCTGAATTAAGTAGGAGAGAGGGGATTATATATTTTACCTACTTTAGCTCTGCCCTGCTTGCTTAGTATACAGTATTATTAAATTATTCGGACTTTACATTGAATAGAATAGATCTAAAATATTCCACAGTTATCTATAAAAAAAAATTCTCAACCATTTTACAAAATATTTGACTGTTAAAACTTCATCAGACTATCATTGTTTTGTTATTTGGTCCATAGTCCCTCCATTAAATACATTATAAAGCACAACTTATAGCTTTCAGAGTAATGCAAAAATGTGTTTTTTAATAATGACAGGTTTGCTTTGGACAGAAATGCCACTGTTAGTTTAAAACAACAGAATCAAAAGGCTAGGATTGCTAAATTAAAATGTTATCTAAAATGTAAAAATTGATATAAATGAAAAGTGACATTCCCTGATGCATGCTCAATAATCCAGGTGGAAAAATCTGTGACATTATTTGAGTCATTTAGTTTACAGTAAGTCTTACAGTCTGTGTAAGTTTTAAGGTTTAAAAAGAAGTCAAAACTTCCAGTCTTAATTATGGAAACTTGGATAAATGAGAGCCTTCACATGTGTTAAATGTAATAATGTCTTATTTTTTCTTTTATTTCCTCCAACACTAACATTTGTTGTTTTTTCAGATGCAGTCTTTAAACATGCATCATTAAAGACCAGAAACAAGACAGAAGACAACTTTCATAGAAGTCCAGCTGAATAATCAAGGTAATTCATGATCACTTAATGCTGTAAAAAGTGTCTCATGCCTGGACATCTTGCTGTTCATATCAAGCCAGTGTGTGAATTCATCTCAAAATACCACATCTCAACTACACACACTCACTTTTTCACATTGATCTAACAACTGTTCCCTGTTACAGAATATGTAATATAACGTTAAAAGAATTAAAGTTGTGAAAATCTTATAATTTAGGAAAATATATTTCTACTGTATTGCTCACATCTACCCTCTCTATTTGTTTGTGTTTATTTAGTGTTGTTGAATTTTGGTGTAAGACTTGATTTAGAGCCTTTTATTGCAATAATAAAACATCCATCCATCCATTTTCTTCCTCTTATCCGGGGTCGGGTCGCGGGGGTAGCAGCCTAAGTAGGGAGGCCCAGACTTCCCTCTCCCCAGCCACTTGGAGCAGCTCCTCTGGGGGAATCCCAAGGCGTTCCCAGGCCAGCCGAGAAACATAGTCCCTCCAGCGTGTCCTGGGTCTTCCTCTGGGTCTCCTCCCGGTGGGACATGCCCGGAACACCTCACCAGGGAGGCGTCCAGGAGGCATCCTAACCAGATGCCCGAGCCACCTCAACTGGCTCCTCTCGATGTGGAGAAGCAGCGGCTCTACTCCGAGTCCCTCCCGGATGACTGAGCTTCTCACCCTATCTCTAAGGGAGAGTCCAGACACCCTGCGGAGAAAACTCATTTCAGCCGCTTGTATCCGAGATCTCGTTCTTTCGGTCACAACCCAAAGCTCATGACCATAGATGAGGGTGGGAACGTAGATCGATCGGTAAATTGAGAGCTTTGCCTTTTGACTCAGCTCCCTCTTCACCACGACAGACCGGTACAGGGCCCCTTTACAAAGGTTTGCCTGGGGCCCCAAAATGTCTAAGTCCGCCACTGCTCGCAGCTGATTTGTGGTGGTTATCTAACGATGTCTGATGATGGCGGCACTTCCCACAGCTCTCGCGCAGAGAACTGCTGCCTAAAAATAAATAAATAAACATTCAGGAAAATGACTGGTGGTGTAATAAAATAGTGTGTGTGCTACATTAAATTCAATTAAATTATTATGTGGACGATGTGTTGCAGTTTCCTTACAGCTGAAAACCGGTTTGTATATAAATCCTGAAAATTTAGAGACAAAATCAAATGTAAAAAAATAATTCAGTCCTGGATCTTTAACTTGTGTTGGAAAACTTACAGCTCCAACATGTGTTACACTTTTAAATACAATATATATACCATATTTTACTGCCTATAAGTCACAGTTGTTTAACTAATTTTCATGTCCTGCGACTTATGGAGCGAAGCAACATATTTATGGATTTTTTCCCATATTTTTAGACCAATTTTTGTCTGAGATATGACAGTTTTAATTAATTCTGATGAAAAAAAAATGGAGCAGTACCAATTTCGGCCACTAGGGTCCAACGACCGCTCCCAGCTCATGTGTCCGAGAAAAGCCTCCTCTGTTCAGACTCATTCTGTCGCAGCCCGGCCTCCTGAACTCTGGAGGTCTGAACTAGTGTTTGTTAGCAACATAGCTCAAGAACCACACGACAGATTTTGATGAAACTTACAGAAAGTAATCACTGGATGGACATTTACAACCTATTAGCTGTAGGAGATGTTTGAGCTAAAATTTGATTTATTTACAATTTATTTTCGCAGCGTGCATGACCGTTTGGAAGACGTCAAAGCGAAACAATTTAAATCCAGCAGATTTGACCATTACGTGAATTTATTAAGGAACGGTTAAGCTCAGAAACACTTTTCCTATAATGTCAGCTAACAAATATATATTTTTAAGTGTTTATCTTGCTAAATTTTAAAGAAATGAAGCGTATCCGCTCGCTGCGAAACTACTTTTTAAATCCAGCTGATTTGACAATTACGTGCATTTATTAAGGAAAGGTTAAGCTAAGACACATCTTTGCTCTAATTTTCAGCAAACAAATAATTGTTTTTACCATGTTAATTTTGTTAAAGTCTTTCCGTGCTCGCTCCTGTGGCCGCCATATGCAGCATATTTGACATGCTCATGTCATACGCGACCCGTCAGCGGTGACGTATAATAAATGCGACACAAACGGAGGTGCGACAGGTTTATGGATTTTTTTCCAATTTATTGGACATATTGGACTAAAGCGACTTATGGGGTGGAGCGACTTAAAGGCCGGAAAATACGGTATTCTTAAAATGTCGATGCATAATATACACTGAAACAAACAGATGCAGTTTATTATATTTGCTGGTGAAGATTCTCAGTCGTCCAGGACATGATGAAATCAAAAAAGGCGTTCAATACAAGATCAACTGGACTTTATTTGTTGCAGAAAACGTTTCGACTTCTGTCCAGAAGTCTTTTTCAATTCTGAATGGAAGCTGTGAGAACGAGAAGTTTTATACAGGCTTACAAGTCACGCACCAGTTTATTACGCACAGTTTATTATATTATAATCCAGAAAAACATTTATTCATGTTGGAACAAATAAGTGAAAATGGTAAGTTTCACTTCTGTTTGACTTAATGTGAGCACTTTGATGTGATTTAGTTTCAGCAGTCTAGCTACGTGTGACTTTGGTTCCCTGGACTCTAACGGACCTGCTCAGACCAGAAACAGAACGGAGTCACATCAAAGTTGATCATTTGATTCGGATGCAACACTACAGACAGCGTCAACCCGTTACAGCCACAGATTTATCACTCACCACGCAGTGGCATGGTGGAGCAGCGATTAAAACTGTTGCTTCACAGCTAGGAGGTCACAGGTTTGTCTCCTGGTCTTTCAGAGTCAGAGTCAGAGAGTCTTTATTGTCATTTGCACCGCATGTGGTACATGTGATGAAAACGAGATTATGTACACGGGGTCCCAGTTACATCCAACAACAAATGCAAGAGAAAAACAGTAATAACATCTAGAATTAACTAAGAAAAACATCAACTATTAATACACTAAGCCTAATATAGTGGGAATAAACAGCGGCACGAACATGAGTTTGTATGAGCAGATGCATGATTTCTGTGTGAAGTTAGCATGTTCTCCTTCTGCATGCATGAGTTTACCGTTTCCTCTCACAGAGCAAAAATAAACACGTTAGATTGATTGGTGACTAAACCCTGTCACCAGGTGTGAGTGAGAGTTTTGTCGCTTCTCAGTTTTCTCTTTGCCTCCCTGTGATAAACTTGCAGCATGCCCAGGGTGTTTCCCACCTCTCGCAATTATTATTATTTTTTTCTTTGTCATTTCTAAAACAAAATTATATCCTTGGCATCGTTTCTGCAAATGTCTTCATTCACACAAAAATACCTAAAACAATCCAAAACGCTGGTGTTGTGGTGTCAGGCCTGTACGATTTGCTGCAATGGTGCCACAAAAAATACAATTAAGTTAAAAAAAAAACAGGAACGTATGCGTGTGCATGAAGCTTGCACACAAAACAATGCAAACTGCAAACACTGAACCGAAAGTTTTAATTTCCCCCTCCAAGACAAGTTATTTGTGTCAAGTATATAATGCAGGCGGCACGGTGGCGCAGTTTGTAGCGCTGCTGCCTCGCAGCAAGCAGGTCGCCGGCTCAAATCCCAGCCGGGGCGTCTTTTCTCTCCGTGCATGCGTGGGTTTTCTCCGGGTACTCCAGACCAAAAACATGCATGTTAGGCTGATTGGTAACTAAATCGTCTCTAGGTGAAAGAGAGAGAGAGTGAATGATTGTCTCGTTTGTCTCTATGTGGCCCCGTGATGGACTTGGACCTGTCCAGGGTGTACCCCGCCCCTCGCACTGTGATTGCTGGAGATGGGCACCGACGACCCCCGTGACCCAAAATGGAAGAAGTGGGTAAAAGATAATGGATGGATGTGTTTTTGTAGAATCCTAGACGAAGGTGATGCTGCTGGTGATCGTGTTTCCTGTTGGACTGTTTGTTAAAGACATCCATTAAAAAAGCTAAATGGGGAGTTGCCTTGTAGAGAAGATTGAAAGTGTTAAAGAGTGGACCAGCTTTGACTTTGGGGGTTGGGGGGCGGGGGAGTTAATCTTCAGGAAAGCTGCTACATAAAAACATGGCTAAGACAACTTTAAAGCCTCACACGCATGCTGTGCTAACGCGGAAAGTTCGGTCGTCCCGCCTCTCAGTGAATCACGTCCTCACAAACGCGTTCACAGCCGTTCCAGAGAGGCCGAGTCTGACCAGGTCCATGGAAACGTCCATCGTTTGACGGGAATGCGACAGGAAGAGGAAGAAGGGTTGAAAGAGAAAAGTGAATGGGTCAGAAGGAGGGATGAGGGAGAACAGGAAGCACCAGTAAGAGGGGAGGAACGAGAGCGGGAATTAAAAAAGGAGTGATAGTAATAGCTCTTAGTGTGATGTGAGAAAGGGATGTTAAAAAATTTAAAGGTATGGTTTATAATTTATGCTGATGGATGTTAATTCTTACTTGCCGTGCACACTGCTCTCCTACGCACACTTTACACCGTCTTTATGGTGCACACCACTGAGAGACCTCCACCGAGGAGAGACTTATGAGGAGAACTTAAAGAGGTTTATTTAAGCTGTTAAAACTCTTTACTCATTTATAATGTTTGCTTATATGATTCCTTAATGATGTCTTAAGAAATTGATTTGAAGTTTGAAGCTTCTTGAAGTTTCACACATTTAAAGAATAATTCTAAACCCAATGTGTCCAGATTTTAAATCTGCATTTCAAAACTGAACTCGGAGATTATAAATTAGGAATCAGATGATTCAGGAAATTCAGCCAGTTTGTTTTTAATCAAATTAATCCATGTGACCATTGTTTGAATTGTGCAAACAAGAGCTGTAAGAAAACGAGATACGAAAGACAACCCGACTGGACCCTGAGTGGTCCCAGATGCCTTCAAACATGCAGTGGTCACTCCGTTATTAAAGAAACCCGGTCTTGACCCTTCCGCCTGCGCAAATTACAGACCAATATCAAGACTCCCCTTTATGTCCAAAATCCTCGAAAAACTCATTTCTATTCAGTTAAATCAGTTCTTAACTGAAAACAAAGTCTTTGAAGTTTTTCAGTCCGGTTTCAAACAGCTTCACAGCACGGAAACAGCTTTGGTCAAGGTTTTCAATGATATTCTTGTATCAAATGATTCTGGTCAGTTTGTGGTACTTGTACTCCTTGACCTTACCGCTGCTTTTGATACCGTCGACCACAGTATTCTCTTATCACGGCTCGAACACTGGGTCGGGATCACAGGTGCTGCATTAGACTGGTTCCGCTCATACCTCGCTGACAGAAGTTTTTGTGTTAAGGTCGGGAACAGTGTATCCCCTTCAGTGTCTCTCTCCTGCGGGGTCCCACAGGGCTCTATTCTCGGTCCACTTCTCTTCACGCTCTACATGCTCCCACTGGGGACCATCCTCAGAAAACATGGAATATCATTCCATTGTTACGCAGATGATTGCCAGATCTACCTGCCACTGAAACCAGCAAATACAGGGTCCCTCCACTCTCTCCTAAAATGTCTGGACGACATTAAGACTTGGATGGCTTCAAACTTCCTAAGTTTTAATGACCAGAAGACTGAAGTCATCATCTTCAGCCCTAGCTCAGCTGCCGCCTCTGATGAAATAAACTTGGACTCCCTCCAGCCGTACCTCAAACACTCCGTAAAAAATCTTGGGATGGTTTTTGACTCGGACCTTAAGTTCGATAAACAGATCAGCTCCGTTCTCCAGAAGAGTTTCTTCCAACTGCGGCAGGTTGCTAAGCTCAAGCCGGTGCTGTCCAGACCTGATCTCGAGACACTAATCCATGCATTCATCACAACCCGCCTGGATTATTGTAATGCACTGTACGCTGGGATCAGTCAGGCCTCCTTCTCACGCCTCCAGCTCGTGCAAAATGCAGCAGCTCGGCTTTTAACCGGTACACGTAAGTTTGAGCACATTACACCTGTTCTCTCCTCACTGCACTGGCTCCCCGTGCGAACTAGAGTCGACTTTAAAATCCTGTTGTTGACCTACAAATGCCTGAATGGCCTCGCTCCCCTCTACCTCTCTGAGCTGCTGGAACCATATGTTCCACCGCGGGCCCTGAGATCATCTGATCAGATGCTCTTGGTGGTTCCAAAAACACATCTGAAGCTCCGAGGAGATCGGGCGTTTTCAGTCACCGGCCCCAAACTCTGGAACAACCTGCCCCTCAACATTAGACAGGCCTCCTCCCTTCACTTGTTCAAATCCCTGCTAAAAACCCATCTGTTCTCTCTGGTGTTTCATACTGTGTGAGCTGACGTAGTGTATATATTTTTACTGTTTTCATTTTAATATTGTTCTTATACATTTTTATTATACTTTACTGCTGTTAATATCAGAATTGTTACTATTGATGTGTGATACTGTTCTGTAAATTTTTGAGCCTCTTTTATGTTGTGTGTGTGTGTGTGTGAAGCACCTTGATAACAGTTTATCTGTTCTAACTGTGCTATATAAATAAATTTGACTTGACTTGACTTGAATGGTCAGTGAGTAAAAGTATGACAGTGTCCATAATTTGGTTGCCCCCTGTCGCAGAGCGAAAAGGGAGAGTTGGACAGACCCTCCATCCATCCGTCCCTCCATCCATCTGTGAATGTCCTGAGAATGCTAACTTGAAAAATAAGTTAGGTACCGACTTCCATTTTGGTGTGTGGCTACATTTAGACATTAGTAAATACAGGTAGTCCTCGACTTACGGAGTTCCGTTCCTACGCGGCGGCGTAAAGCGAATTTAAACGTAAGTCAGAACATACAAAAAAAAAAAAAACATGTACAGTCACCAAGCACTTAGCCTATCCTAACACAGTTTTTAAAGATGAAGGAGCAAGTTGAATCGTCTCCCTCCTACCTAGCAGGCTCCATTCACATAAAGGAAGCTAGCTGGCTAACTAAATGGTAAATGGAGCTTATTTATATAGCGCTTTCCAGCCCCCTATGAGGGGCCCCAAAGCGCTTTACAATACCAACCATCCACCCATTCATACACACATTCATACACCGGTAGCGGCAGACTGCCATGCAAGGCGCCATCCAGTCCTACCGGGAGCAACTCAGGGTTAAGTGTCTTGCCCAGGGACACAACGACGCATGGTGTGGGGAACCGGGATTCGAACCTCCAACCTTCCGATCGGGGGACGAC
Organism: Garcialebias charrua; assembly: GCA_038048925.1. Classification (NCBI taxonomy): domain Eukaryota; kingdom Metazoa; phylum Chordata; class Actinopteri; order Cyprinodontiformes; family Rivulidae; genus Garcialebias; species Garcialebias charrua. Next base: position 68,301 of record JBBPBX010005023.1, read on the forward strand.
TGCCATTACCACTACACCACGGCCGCCCCAACTGGGGGGCTTGCTGTACGGTGGCCTACCGCCATCCGTTCGTCCATCCAATATTTGTTTACGATGAAAAACCACCATCAGCTCGGTCCATCTGCAGTATTCCATTGTAAAACCGCCGTCAACCTCTGTCCAGAGCGTTTAATCTCCGCCTGTACTTGTCCACTGCTTTGCTGATTCTGTCGTGAAGCTCCGTCCAGAGCGGGTCTTTCTGTGTTTTTCCGCTGTCAAGCTACTGCTTCTGCCGTCAAAACAGGAAGGAACTCAAAACTCGGCTTTCAAAATAAAAAAATTCAAAATATTTTTTTTATTTTTTTAATGGAAATGCGTGACGTAACCACAAAACGTCGTAACTCAAACCATCGTAACCCAAGGACTACCTGTACTATAATGCAGGGGTTCCCAACCGTGATCCTTGCGGAACACCATCCTGCGTGTTTTTGTTGTTTCCCTGCTTTGTCACACCTGAGTTGAATGAAAGGATGAGCAGGCTTCTGCAGAACTTGAGGAAGTAATTAAGTCACTGAATCAGGTGTGTTGGAGCAGAGGAACAAATAAAACATGCAGGATGGTGTTCCGCAAGGACCAGGCTTGGGAACCACTGCTATAATGCACCAGTGTGAGCCGGACCAAAGGATCATGGAATTCCACGGTTTAACATTTATTTGATTTTTATCCTGTTAAGCACCTTGGTCAATGCAAGGCATTGTGGAAGGTGCTATACAAATAAAGTTTATTATTATTATTATTATCATCACCAAGTCTAATGTTTTGTGGGTGCTTTCTGTCCTCCACACCCAATTGTTCCATGTTGCCATCTTAAACTCAACTTCTCCAGATCAAGGACTCTGTTCTGTTTCCAGACTGTTAGAAGCTTTAAATTTCCAGCGCCATGTTTTTCCCTCTCACGTCTCAGTCCACCGAGCAGAACAGATATTTTTGGCAAAGCGTGCACCTATTTGTTTTAATGGTGCTGTAAACCCATTTAACCCAGAACTGTCGAAGCTGTGTAACGGGCGCCTGCACAGCTCATTGACCTTCGCTGTAGTCCCCCCC